>JASAMX010004969.1:0-14128 GCA_030248175.1 Microlaimidae sp. YZB2_3 | reverse complement strand
TCTCCAGGACTCTTTTGTGCCGGGACTCTTTTGTGCCAGGACTTTTTTGTGCCAGCTGCGATTTTTTTCAAGACTCTTTTGTGCCGGGACTCTTTTGAAGGTGAGCCCTTCCCACTTACTGAATTGTTTTGGTATAGCCTCGCCATAGACTGACAATAAATTATTGTGTAAATTAGCGCTTTTGACATTTTTGATTTTGTAATTTTTGTACAGATAGCCTTGGTAATTTTTTAGCAAAAACATACGGGACCGGGAATTTTGTCCATGGCGAATAGCGGACCCAATACAAACGGCTCTCAATTTTTTATTTGCACCAGACAAACCCCGTTTTTAGATGGAAAGGTACTAATTTTTAATTCTTTCTAATTGACAAAAAAAAGTCATTTTAAACGTTCAAGAAAGTTTTAATAAATAGAGAAAATATCTATAAGGGGGAATTTGGTAAAAAAAACTGTGAAATAACCATTAAAATTTAAAAATAAAAATAAAAAAATGTAAACTTTCATGGGTGGCGCGGGAGCGCCACGGGGCGATTTAGCCCCGCGGCGCCGCGCCAACCAAAATTAGAGAACATGGGTAAATTTTGAGATTCATGTTCATCTCCTCCTTCTTATTATTATTCTAACGCTCAATTCTTAAAATCGATGTTCCTCCTTCGTTACTGATTGATCAAAAATAAACATGGGCTCTTTGGAAAGAAGAAAGAATCACGCAACTTTCTTAGGAGCCACTTTTTCATTTAGGTCCTTGTTATCGATTTATTGATCAAAATAATAAATTGAAAAAATAGCCAAATAAAAACTCCCAACCGCACAATAACAGCCTTTTAGCAACAATAAGGATTGTACAGAGCAGACAACGAACAGTCCCTCATAGAAACCGCACAAAAAAGCAGACCGGTTTTAATTGGTGGTAGAAACCGAACCAGTTCCCAGCGCCATCTGCTTCAACCGCGCGGAAAACGGCGAAAACAACAGAGTACTTTTTTAATTCTTACATTACTGACTAGCCTTGAAAAATGCTCTAAGAATAGAGCAGGAAAAAGGGGCGATTTTTCCCCGGGCGTATGTTTAGACAGAAAAGATGTGGACTAGTCTGAGATGGAGATTATGTGGACTATAGAAAGTTTGCATTTGGTTTGGCCAGCTGCTCACTAAATAAAAATTTCTACCATATGATAATGATTTGTTTATACATTGATCTAATCACACAGCACTGTTGCATTTTTTAGTTTGATGAAATGTCAATTGAAAAAATCATACTCACAGCAATCTTTGACAAGCGCGAAATCGCCACTTTTTCAAATTTATAGTTGTTTCTTACACATACAAATATAACCTTCAAACTGAAAAAGTGGCGATTTCGCGCTTGTCAAAGATTGCTGTGAGTATAATTTTTTCAATTGACATTTCATCAAACTAAAAAAAATGCAACAGTGCTGTGTGATTAGATCAATGTATAAACAAATCATTATCATATGGTAGAAATTTTTATTTAGTGAGCAGCTGGCCAAACCAAATGCAAACTTTCTATAGTCCACATAATCTCCATCTCAGACTAGTCCACATCTTTTCTATCTAAACATACGCCTTGGAAAAATCGCCCCTTTTTCCTGCTCTATTCTTAGAGCATTTTTCAAGGCTAGTCTACCACTTTTTTTGAATTAAATTAAATTAAAAAATAGCCTAATAAACTATAGTTTTAAGTGCGCCATGACATATGTTTATAATCATTCCGGTGCCGAGATATATTTTTTTAAATAAAAAATAATAATAAAAAGAAGATAAATTTATATTACAAAATTTACCTACGTTGTTTAATTATAGTTAGTGCGGTGCAGTTGCGCTCCAGGCAAAGTTTATCTACGTTCTCTAAATATAGTTGGCGCGATGCCGTGCGCCAATAATTGCAATTATAGTTTTTAAAGTAAAAATAATAATAATAATAATAAGATGATGAACATGAATTACAAAATTTACTCACGTTCTCTAAGTATAGTTGGCGCGGTGCCGTGGGTTAAATTGCAGTGTGGCATCCCGCACCACCAAAAATTACCGGCGCGTGGCGCTCCCGCGCCACCGACGCTTATTATTATTTTTTAATAAATGAAACTTTGAATTAATTTTGTCATCAGTAATGCAAGAATTGAAAAAAGTACTCTGTTGTTTTTGCCGTTTTCCGCGCGGTTGAAGCAGATGGCGCTGGGAACTGGTTCCGTTTCTGCCACCAATTGAAACCTGTCTGCTTTTTTTGTGCGGTTTCTATGAGGGGATGTTGGTTGTCTTCTCTGTACAATGCTTATTGTTGCCAAAAGGCTCTTATTGTGCGGTTGGGAGTTTTTTTGTCTATTTTTCAAATTTTTTATTTTGATTAATAAATCGATAACAAAGACCTAAATAAAAAAAGTGCTTCCTAAGAAAGTTGCGTAATTCCTTCTGGTTTCTTATGAGCCCATGTTTATTTTTGACGAATCAGTAACGAATGAGGAATATCGCTTTTAAGGATGGAGCGTTGGAATAATAATAATAATAAGAAGAAGAAGGTTCTGAATTTCAAAATTTACCCACGTTCTCTAATTATGGTTGACGCGGCGCCACGGGGCTAAATCGCCCCGTGGCGCTCCCGCGCCACCCATGATGACAAAATTAATTCAAAGTTTTATTAAAAAAATAATAATGTGTCAGTGGCGCGGGAGCCCCACGCGGCGGTTTAGCCCCATAGCACCCACAGCACACTATAATTAGAGAACGTTGGGAAAATTGTTAGTAATTTATGTTTATCTTCTTCTATTTATTATTATACTTTTACGGATAGCGGATAGCGGATAGTCAGTTCACACCGGAATTACCTCGGATAGCGGATAGCGGATAACCGTTCATACCAGAGTAAAATAACCGCAGATAGCGGATAGCAGATAGCAGATAGCGGATAGTCAGTTCACACCGGAATTACCTCGGATAGCGGATAGCGGATAGCGGATAACCGTTCATACCAGAGTAAAATAACCGCAGATAGCGGATAGCAGATAGCAGATAGCGGATAGTCAGTTCACACCGGGACAAATTGCAGATAGCGGATAGCGGATAGCGGATAGCGGATAGCGGATAAGGCGAGTTGCTGCATGCAACAACTTTGTACTGCTGGCAAGCCAAATTAAAGATATTTTTTCTTTTGTTTTTTGCTTAAACTGTGCTTTTTCTTGATTTTACAAAAATATTTTTATAAATTTTAATAGTTTAAAGTAAAATATTTTTTAAAGTATTTTCTGAAATTTTTTTTTTGAAATTCAGTTGATTTCATTAAAACCAATGGTTTTTAAAAAGGTTACAAAAATCTACAATGTATTTCTTTAATTTATGTATTGGGTAGGGGTTAAAAATATATTTAATTAGTATTTAAATACTAAATAAATACTAGTTTTTTAAGAGTGAGTATTTTTTTAAAAGTATCGATACTATTTTGAAAAGGTCGGTATTTTATTGGTATTGTATTCAAGTTTTTAAAAAGTATCAAATATTTTGGAGTATTCGAATACTAAAACATTTATAAAATACTAATTAAATACTGTTTTTTTTTGCAAACTTAATAAAACATAGGTTTTCTCACTCGAAAAATTAGCACTCAGATCATTTTATTAATAAAAATATACGACAGAATAAGTCGAAATGATACGTTGGCTGACTGTGCGTTAAAAATTGCAATTATTCCGAAGGTCTGAAGCTCCGGACCTCCAGACCTTTTTGTGTACTAATTACATGAATGATTAAAGAGTGGTGCAATATATTATTTTGTCAAAATTTTTTTCCAAATTAATTTTTTTCCAAAACTTATTTTAATCAGTAAAAATATTCCTACAAACAGAAATAGAGTAATTTAAAATGCATTTCAAGCTAAAGCCTCAAGTTGCTTATTTAAGGGGCGGAGCATCGGAGCTCCGAAGATTTCTTCGCTTTATATGGCCGGAGTTCCGGAGCTTTATATTGGAAGGTAGGAACATCACTAATAAGCATTTAAAAAATAATAATTTACAAAGAAAATCGAAAACTTTGTTTAAATCTTTATTATAATAATATTATTTACTTATTACAAACAATTTTACACAAAACCAAAAAAAAAACAAAATTTTTGTTTCCAGGAATGTTTACGCTTGTGTACTATTTTGCCAGCGTTTGCAGTTATATGAGTAAAACGAAAAAAACGGAAAAATTTTGTCGCGAAAATTTTTCCCTCGAGAATAAATCTTCCACGGTGGAAATTCTTCCCCATAAATTGGTGTTACGGAAATATTTAGCTACAACAAATGAAACATACAATCTATTTTTCTTAATGATTTGAATAATTAAGTAGTATATTTAACAATAAATCCAATAAAAATTTTTTAGCAAAAACAGTTTAATATTAAACTGTTTAACTCCCATAGTTTGCCAATTATTTATAAAATTGCTCAATTTGGAACAAAAATGCATTTTTTTTTAAAATACAAGTTAACAATTCACTGGTGACTATGGTTGAATTACATCAGGCTGAGCTAGAAAGTTTGTACTGAACCTCGAGACATGAGCGGACCAATTAAATTAAGTCTGTTTAAGGCCTATCTTATATTCCCGCCAAACTTTTTTTTTGTTTTGTAGCTTTTTAAATTTAGATGTATATTTTATAAATTTGTAAGTTAGTTTTACTTATTTGAAAGGTAAATGATTTTTTCCATCGTCAATTATATTTTTAAAACACTGCCACAACAATTCCTCAATCCTTGAACAGTTTGAAAAAGATTAACTCAGTTGATTGCTGACAAAAAAAAACAACATTTCGTAATCAGCATTGGAAAAATCTGGAACAAACTTAACCGACCGTTTTGAACATTGAAACCGATTGAAAATTTAATGATCAGATAAAAAGAAACCTGGCAAAATTTTTATGTCTTCCAAAAATTCAGTATCGTTGGTCAAAAGTAGGTCTAAAAAGTTATTGTTCCTAATAGGTTTCTTGAAAATATGAGTTAACGTAAGTATTGTTAAAAATTTATTCTTCTTATTTTAATTATTAGATTTAACTTAAAATTATACCAGTAAACTAACCTTTTAAAATACAAATTTATAAAATATGAATCTAAATTTAAAAAGCTACAAAACAAAAAAAAAAGTTTGGCGGGAATATAAGATAGGCCTTAAACAGACTTAATTTAATTGGTCCGCTCATGTCTGAGGTTCAGTACAAACTTTCTAGCTCAGCCTGATGTAATCAACCATAGTCACAGTGAATTGTTAACTTGTATTTTAAAAAAATGCATTTTTGTTCCAAATTGAGCAATTTTATAAATAATTGGCAAACTATGGGAGTTAAACAGTTTAATATTAAACTGTTTTTGCTAAAAAATTTTTATTGGATTTATTGTTAAATATACTACTTAATTATTCAAATCATTAAGAAAAATAGATTGTATGTTTCATTTGTTGTAGCTAAATATTTCCGTAACACCAATTTATGGGGAAGAATTTCCACCGTGGAAGATTTATTCTCGAGGGAAAAATTTTCGCGACAAAATTTTTCCGTTTTTTTTCGTTTTACTCATATAACTGCAAACGCTGGCAAAATAGTACACAAGCGTAAACATTCCTGGAAACAAAAATTTTGTTTTTTTTTTGGTTTTGTGTAAAATTGTTTGTAATAAGTAAATAATATTATTATAATAAAGATTTAAACAAAGTTTTCGATTTTCTTTGTAAATTATTATTTTTTAAATGCTTATTAGTGATGTTCCTACCTTCCAATATAAAGCTCCGGAACTCCGGCCATATAAAGCGAAGAAATCTTCGGAGCTCCGATGCTCCGCCCCTTAAATAAGCAACTTGAGGCTTTAGCTTGAAATGCATTTTAAATTACTCTATTTCTGTTTGTAGGAATATTTTTACTGATTAAAATAAGTTTTGGAAAAAAATTAATTTGGAAAAAAATTTTGACAAAATAATATATTGCACCACTCTTTAATCATTCATGTAATTAGTACACAAAAAGGTCTGGAGGTCCGGAGCTTCAGACCTTCGGAATAATTGCAATTTTTAACGCACAGTCAGCCAACGTATCATTTCGACTTATTCTGTCGTATATTTTTATTAATAAAATGATCTGAGTGCTAATTTTTCGAGTGAGAAAACCTATGTTTTATTAAGTTTGCAAAAAAAAACAGTATTTAATTAGTATTTTATAAATGTTTTAGTATTCGAATACTCCAAAATATTTGATACTTTTTAAAAACTTGAATACAATACCAATAAAATACCGACCTTTTCAAAATAGTATCGATACTTTTAAAAAAATACTCACTCTTAAAAAACTAGTATTTATTTAGTATTTAAATACTAATTAAATATATTTTTAACCCCTACCCAATACATAAATTAAAAAAATACATTGTAGATTTTTGTAACCTTTTTAAAAACCATTGGTTTTAATGAAATCAACTGAATTTCAAAAAAAGAAAATTTCAGAAAATACTTCAAAAAATATTTTACTTTAAACAATCGAAATTTATAAAAACATTTTTGTAAAATCAAGAAAAAGCACAGTTTAAGCAAAAAACAAAAGAAAAAATATCTTTAATTTGGCTTGCCAGCAGTACAAAGTTGTTGCATGCAGCAACTCGCCTTATCCGCTATCCGCTATCCGCTATCCGCTATCTGCTATCTGCTATCCGCTATCTGCTATCCGTCCCGGTGTGAACTGACTATCCGCTATCTGCTATCTGCTATCCGCTATCTGCGGTTATTTTACTCTGGTATGAATGGTTATCCGCTATCTGCTATCCGCTATCTGCTATCCGCTATCCGAGGTAATTCCGGTGTGAACTGACTATCCGCTATCTGCTATCTGCTATCCGCTATCTGCGGTTATTTTACTCTGGTGTGAACGGTTATCCGCTATCCGCTATCCGAGGTAATTCCGGTGTGAACTGACTATCCGCTATCCGCTATCCGTCGGTGTGAACTGGCCTTTATAAATTCACAAAATAAAGTTTGCACAGTGATACTGCTTACTGGTCATGTGTTAACTGCCAAAAATTAAAAAATGCAGAGGATCAAAGAAAAGTGCCCAGCGTGTTGGTGCTAAATGTTTTTCAAGTAGATCAAGAAAATACAACGTCACTGCATTAATGCCCTCTCTATATACACCTGCAAAATATGGGGCAAGAGAAAAAATACAAAAATCTAAAAAATAAACTAAATTTTAATGTTAAAATTTTTAAAAAACTAAAAATTTTAAAATAAATTTTTGTTAATATAAACAAAATATAAAAACAGCATAGGGAGGCATTTTTTCAGAAAAAAATAATTGTGATAGTTGTAAGTGTGTTAAATCAAATTTTTAGATATAGCTTATTCAGTGGTACCTTATGAAACAACAAACCTGAAAAAAGAAGCAAAATAGTTTTTATTGGAGTTAATAACACTTATAAATTCACAAAATAAAGTTTGCACAATGATACTGCTTACTGGTCATGTGTTAACTGCCAAAAGGTAAAAAATGCAGAGGATCAAAGAAAAGTGCCCAGCGTGTTGGTGCTAAATGTTTTTCAAGTAGATCAAGGAAATACTGATCACATCACTGCATCACTGCATTACTGTCCTCTCTATATACACCTGCAAAATATGGGGCAAAAGAAAAAATACAAAAATCTTAAAAAAAAGTTTTACATGAAAAAATAAAAGAAGTGTTAAATGCTCACATATGGAAAAAAAGCCTTACTGTTTCATGAATACAAAAATTAGGAATATGAAAATGTGTTATGTTTTACATGTTTTTTTTAGTATTGCAAAGCACTTAAAAACGTTATTTAGCAATAAAATTTAGTAAGTCAATATTGTAAAATACTTAATGAAACAAAACCACCTAATATAACAATCTAAAAAAAATTACACTAAAAATAGTGTAAAAGTGTTGAACGAAAACAGTAAATTCATCTGCATTTACTGTTTTCGCAAATGCAATTTTCTGTTTTATATATGCAACGCAAACTTCATAAAATGTGCTTTTTGGCAATCAAAACTGTGTTCTGAGGAATTAAAACGGCCTTATGGGGAATTAAGACCGCATTCTGAGGAATTGAGACTATTTTTAGGGAATGGAAATAGCGTTGTCCGGAATTGGAAATTCGTTATGGGAAATTAAGACTGAAAATTTTTTGCACAAATAAGACTAATGAGGAATTAAGGCTGTCTCCTGGCGGCTATCCACCATAAACCATAAATATTAGGGCTCATTAAACTTACACCAGTTATACCTTTCTGAATATAAAAAAATGTATGTCTGAGTTTGTGGCGTGTGGCTGGACCATCGGCGTGCGGCTGGACCAAAACATTGTTTCGTATGGCTACACCACAACATTCCCTTTACAACAGCTTACTACTTACTTCAAAATTTTCATCTTCAAATTTTTCCCCATAAATACTTTCGCCTCCAGTACCGTTTCCTCTGGTAAAATCCCCGCCTAAAAACAAAATTTTTAAATTGGGCAAAACAAATGCTCCTGAGAAAAAAAACTGAAGTTAAGTTTTACAAATTTTCTTCTAAAAATCGTGTTTTAATCATTTTGCTGCTAATTAACGCTTGTTTAATTGGATGAACAATCCTTTGAGTTTTTTTTCTTCAGTCCAGTCTTGTTAAGAGTTTAACTTTCTTTAGCTCATTTATTTCATCCTTGTAAAATTGGTATGTATTTTTATTTTTAGGGTCTGTAAAAGAACCCCGGAGAAATTTCACATAGGCTAAAATCACCATAAACAATACAAAATAAAAATAAAGACGTGTATATTCTCCGTAATGCGTTTGCATATTTCTTGTAAATTTTAACACCTAAAAAACAACTAAAATTTATCGTGATAAAATTTAGCTTGATTTCAGGGCTTTTCTTAGCAAAAAATTAAAACTTTTTTGTTGTTGTTGTTGTTGAATAACCTGAAACTTATCTTCCCTATGCAGATTATGCAAAGGGCAGGCGCTAAGACAAGCCAGGAGGGGCAAAAATGTAAAACTTTTTTAGTGTTTTTATGATTAAAATTAAGTTTTTTTAAACAAATTTTATTTTGCAAACGGATTTCTCATTACTCTCATGGAGAATTAACACTGCTCATGGGGAATTTAGACATGAGAATTTAACTAAATTTTTATGGGGATTTTGTACGTCACCGTAATTTTAACAAAGGAAAAACCCAAAGCTTCACAAAAAAGCCTTTAAAGCTACATGTCTGAATCTGAGTGAAAAAGCCTTACACTGGGTACTATTCTTTTGAGCTTACACCACTAATATCCGTTTTTCGTTCAAAATACCAATAAAATTGTTACCTTGGATCATAAAATTGGGTATTATCCTGTGGAAAGTACAATTTTTATAGTGAAGAGGCTTTCCCGATTGTCCTTTTCCCTTCTCCCCAGTGCAAAGGGCACGGAAATTTTCAGCAGTCTAAATTATATTTTGCAGGGAACATATTGCCCTAGAAACGCATAACAGACAAAGTAAACCGGGCAAAATCTACCGCAATGCCTGCATATATATATATGCAAATTTTGTTAAAAAATTTTACCAGATAATTTGCATATTGCAGAAACTACCGTTATACCTGCACATATGTATGCAAATTTCGTGAGAGATTTTCTTTACCACATAGTTTGCATATTGAAAAAAAGTGCAGCATTAGGTTCCTGTAGTTCCGCAGAATATTTCTTTCTTTCTTAATCATCAGATAACAGAATTAATGTCATACTAAGCATTGTCTACATAGTTTAATTCTACTGTTTTCATCATTTCATTTTTCTTTTCTTTTTTTCTCTTTTTCTATTTTTTTCTTTTTTTGTTTTTTTTCATCAAAAACATCAATTCTGCAACTTAATTGCCGCCAATATGAAATACAATTCTAACAAAATATCAACGAACATAGCTATCTGATATGACTTTAAAGGCTCAAAAAGAGCGCTTATTTAAGTCAGTTTTAAAACTTTTCTTGAATGCATCCAAAGAATCGACAGTTACTTGAGATGGGAGTAGGTTGTTCCAAGGTGTAACCACCCTATCTAAAAAAGAAAATTTCCTTGCATTAATTCGGCTGTCTTCGATGGCCAATTTACAGGGATGACCACGGGTGAGCTGCAGCTTAAGTTTTAAAAAATCATTGGCTTGCAAATTGTTTAAGCAATGTATAATTTTAAAGCACTCATATAAATCAATTTTGTCTCTTCGGTCCTTTAATCTTTCTAAACCTAGGTAATCCAGTCTTTGTTCATAACCAACAGGTAACAACTTGCATTTATAAAACAACCGTCAAGTGAAATTTTGTTGCACTTTTTCCAAAATGTTTATATCTTTTTGTAAATAGGGGTTCCAAACTGCACTAGCATACTCCAGAATTGGTCTAACATAGGATTTATATGCTCTAAGAAGATTATTTCTAGAGTTTGAATTGAATGTTCTAAAAATTAGTGATATCACTCTTGAAGCTTTTTTTGCTGTGATTTCACAGTGTTTAGAGAATTTCATATCATGGGATATATAAACACCTAGGTCACGCACCAATTCTGTAGTTGCAAGTACGTTATTACCAAGCTTATATTTACAAATTAACTCTTTGTTGTGATTTTGAATATGAAGAACTTCATATTTATGATCTGATAATTGCAATTGCCAGTCTTGTGACCAGCTGTGTATTCTATCTAAATCTTTTTGAAGTCTTATGGTTTGAATGTGGTAATCTTTAGATGAAGATTTTGCAAACAACTTTATATCATCTGCAAAGAGTCTAATTTGTGAGTACTTAACACAATCAACAATATCGTTAATATATATTAAAAATAAAAATGGACCCAAAACATAACCCTGAGGAACTAAACTTTTTACAGGAAATGATTTGGATACTGAGTTATTAATTACAACTTTAATTTCCCGCCCAACTAAAAATTCTTTTATCCATTTTAAAAATTTACCAGAAACACCTTATTTTTCTAGCTTATATAACAATTTTTGATGTGACACGGTGTCAAAGACCTTGGCAAAAACCAAGTAAATGACAATTAGAAGTTTATCTTTTAGTGCCTGCGTCCACTCATTAAAAGTTTCCAACAGCTGTGTTATTGTAGAACTTTATGCCTTAAAACCATGTTAAAACCTTGACAAAAAAAATATAGAAAAAGACAAGAAGTTCTTCTTTGACAAGCTGTTCCATTAGTTTCCAAGAAAAAAATGTAAGTGAAATTTGACGATAATTTCTTTTAGGCTTTTGGTGCTATTTTTAAACAGTAAGTTTAATAAAGCTATTTTCCAATCAAGTGGTAATTCTCCAAAATCAAAATACATCTGAAAAATTATTGCCAAAGGTTCAGCAATAACTTTAGCCAAGCGTTTTAAAAAGTAAGCTGGAAAACAGTCAGGTGTTCGAGAAAATTTGTTTGGGAGCTTTTTTAGGGCTTTAAATACCTTTTTTGTGGTAAATACCATGTTGTCCAACTTCCCAATATTTGGTGGATTAAAATTTGGCAAGGTATTATTATCTTCAGTAAAAACAGAAGCAAAATAATTTCCAAAAAGTTCAACTTTTTCAAAGTCTTCAGTTACAAATGTCCCATCATCTCTTTTAATTGGTGGGATAGTTTGTTTGTTTCATTTTTACTATTAACAAATTTTTAAAAATTGTTTAAACCCCATGAATTTAAAATTTTTGTTTATTAGTGATAAAATCTCTAACTTTATTTTTGTATACTTTGCAAATTTTTTTGTACTCTGATCTTGATTTTTCATCAATATTACGCTTATGCCAAAGTTTTTTCTTTGATTTTGTAGTTTTCTTATATGTATTGGATATTGTACAATTTTTTGTTGTTTCTAAATAATTTTTTTCCAGGGACATGTCTATTCATTCCTAACAACAAAATATCCTTGAATCTCTGCCAAGCATTTTTTACTGTGCCACATTCCTCAAATAAAATTTTCCAGTTGATTGTAGATAAGTATAAACTTAGCATATCATAATCTGCTTTTAAAAAATCAGGTATGTAGTTTTGAATCTTATTTTTAGGACTGTCAAGTATTTTAAGATTAATTTCAGATAAAATAATGTCATGGTCTGATTGTAAAAAACTGGGCGCAACAGTGACATTATTGAAAATTTCTCTATCGTTTGTGAACAAAAGATCCAGATAATTATTTTCACGAGTTGGTTGTGAAACAAGCTGATACATATCTAGCTCAATAAGAAACTCAAACCAATTATTTTCATTTTGCGTGTTTGAAGTTATTTTATCTGAAGACCAATCTACCCCTGGCAGATTGAAATCTCCAGTTAAAACAATGGTTCCTACAAAGTTTTCTGTTAAATTCCTGATTAGCTCAAATATTAGATTGTCTTTTCTTTGCTAGTACTAGGTTCTCTATAAATACCAATGAATCTCAGTTTAGATGACTTCTGTAGAATAATGTTAACCGCTACTAGTTCTATTGCATCATACTTTTCCTCCATTTCTCCTTCAACTACTCTAAAAATATTTTTAATTAATAGAATTACACCACCTCCTCGTCGCTGCTGTCGATTCCTACGATAAACATTAAATTCTCTATTTTTGATTATCATATTATTAGTGGTTGTTTCAGTGAGCCATGTTTCACAAATAAAGCAGATATCAATAGTACCATAAATAGGGTCATCTCCTGAAATCAGAACATCAAGCTCGTCTAAGGAGTTAGCAAGGCTTCTTGCATTCATACACAAAATTTTTATACTAGGTATAAGCTTCAGTTTACTACAGTGATAATTAAGTCGCATAATATCCTATTTTTAAACATTTAGGGGAGCCTTGAGAGTGACGTCGAACAAAAAGAGATCACCATCAGCAGAATACCGAAGCGAAGCCTTTTTGTTCTGCTCTCTAAGCTCCCGAAGTTTGCCAAGCAATTCCTTTTTACAGACTCGCTGTTCCTCATTCAGTGACGGCCTTACATAAACTTTATCAAATTTAGTGACACCCTTAGTCGTCCTCCTGAACGTACAGCTTTATTTCTGTTGTATTTATTAAAAACTCTTATTTTCAGGAGCCTGGACCGGTCACCAGCTTTTCCGATACGAAAAAAACTCAACTGGAGTGACCTCTCCCGGATCGCCACTATCCAGAGTCTTTAAAAACACGGCCACATTCTCTTTTTCCCTTTCATAGGAATCGCTCTCCAGCATTTAACCTCTTCTTCAAATCTGCCAACTTCTGCTGTAGGTCCGCATTCTCTGCTTCCAGTCTGGCAATTTGATCATCCTTTGTTTCTCTCGGCATGTTGCAGTGGATGTTTAACGTAGGGATAACGTAAGTGGGTAAAAACCGGACAAATTACAGTAGGTTTCCGTATACCTGGGGCTAAGTGTGTTAAAATTTAATTAAACGATAAAAAAAGATATAAAAAGCAAAATTTAGAGGAATTATTTGTATAAAAAACCATTACCTTTTAAATCTCTATTAAATAATTGCAAGTTTGTGTAAAAAAAGGCAGAACAAAATATTGTAAATATATGTTAAACAGTGAATTTTTCAAACAAAAAAAATTAGCTGGAAAACCTACTGTAATTTGTCTGGATTAACTAACACCAAGTTAGCCCCCTAATCGACCGTAGTTAATCAGGGGGCTAGCACCGGATCAACTAACACCGAGCTAGCCCGAGTATTATCCCTCTTTGTGAATTCCGGCCGGGAATTTTACACTACTTTTATGGGGATTTTGCACGTCACCGAAAATTCCCGTTCCCAGTAATTATTCCTGCGTAAAAATACCTTTGGTAAAAAAACTTTCGACAAATGACATTCTGGTAAAAATACCATCGGGTAATTTCACATTCGGACCAATTGACCATCGATCAATTTAGCTTGATTTTTAGGTTTTGCTTAGGTTCAGGAAAAATAAGCCCAAAGGTCAATTAGTCAGATTGTCAAATTACCCGATGGTATTTTTACCAGAATGTTATTTGTAAGAAAGTCAAATGTCGAAGCAATTTTTACGCTGGTATTATTACGTGGAGCCAAAATTTCCGGACACCGGCTGGAGACTTAAGTCCTAACCTACCAGTATAAGCAAATTTCCAGCCATTGCTCCGACAAGCCCGAAATC
>JASAMX010004962.1:0-17269 GCA_030248175.1 Microlaimidae sp. YZB2_3 | reverse complement strand
TGGCCGGGTTTTGAGCTGTTGTGAAATTGGGAAATGTCACTGTCACTTTGGCTTAGTTTCTAATCTTCTGGCATGAGCTTAAATCTTTTACCATGCCCCTTTACCGCCGGTTGAAGTCTGTGGAAAGCTGTCCTGCGTTCTGCGTCTGTGCGGTCTCGCTGGAAATCGTTCTGCCGTCCTGCGGCCTGCCTCCCCCGGGTCCCTGGGACATGATTCGCGTTTTAGGGAACGCGTGCGGTGAGCTCACGCCTGTAATCCCCAGCACCGCGCCCGGCTGACTCGGTGGAATGCTGATTAGGACTGCTGAACTCCACCTGCGTCCCCCTAAAGGGTCAGGCCACGGGACGCGTTCCAATGGGGAGCTTACCTTTGCGTGTCACTGTATGTAGAAGCTTAAGTCTAAAAAAAAAAAAAAAAAATACTTATAAATAAAAAGAAAAAATAATTATGTAGTAAAAGTAGAACTTTCACTAGATTATTTCATTTAGACCTTTTGTTATCATCAGATAAAATTTGTGCACTTTGTGTTAACGATTCAAATCGTTTCAAAATATACCTATGTAATGTTTTATAAATATTAATTCTGGGAACAAGGATATGTATTTTATTAGTAAGCAAATCTTATACCTTAATGTTTATTACTTTACTGTAAATATTTATATATATTTTGAGAATATATTTAGTGAAGTTATAAATTAACTGCAATTGTGATATTGCGTTCAACATATTGCTCTTCGGCGGGAAATTTTCTGCTTAGTGATAATGTTTTTTTTTTATTTTTGTGATATTTGCAGAATGCAAACAAGTGTTAAGACTACACTCGACCTCCTGGCCACCAAAAATAAGTAGGTAAACACCGCTATAAAAATATGTTTTTTTTTTTTTTTTGTGTGCCAGGAGGTTTTATGTTAATTTGAAAAGGGAGAGTCACTCATTACCTATTTAACCGGGGAGAAAATAATAATAAATGCGAAGAGTGTAGTATTTTTTTATTTCATTTACTCCTCTACGTTGTAGTATTATGAGCCTCAAATAAGTTGGTGTTAATTATTTCTTAATCTTTTAAATAGTGCGTTTTTAGCTTGATAAATTCACCTTTTGGGTGGGGTTTTTGCGTGGATAAAAAAATCCAGTCAATATTTTCAGATGGACCAAAATAATAAGTCTGAACAAATAATTCGGTGATAAGTACAATTAAATAAAAATTAATTTGATAAAGGAAGCAAATAATAAATGGAAGAACCTTTAAAAAGAACCAAAACGCCAATTTTATATTAGATTGAGTCTTTTAGGAGTGATAAACCGAATTTTTTTTTTAAAAATTTTCATTTCAGCTGAAAAAAAAAAATAAAAAAAAAAAATATATTGGCAAAACGGTTTTCGTAAATAGTTGATTTCTTTTCAAAAAACTAAAAAAGATTTGTCAAAAACAAATTGGGAGTCTTGTAAGAATATTAGAGTAAGTAGTGATAGCAAAGACGATAACATATTGCTGGCTAAGTAAATCGCATGCCAAACGAAACTGATGAAATTAGCCGGGGTCGTTAAGCTTCAAAGTAGCACTTTGTAGAAGGATTTTATGGTCCCCTTCCTACCTGCCCAAGGTTCAACAAAACTAAGGGACGTTATCTTAATAAGCTTAAAGTTTTAGGACCCACTATGCTACTGACCGAGGCTGGGTTAGAAAAAACGAAAAACTCAGGAAATTGGGTTATTTTTGTTTGGAGTTAGAAATTTGAAGCTTATGTTTAAGCAGGGGCAGCTGTAAAAGAGTAACTAGGCAGAGAGTAACTAGAATGTCTTTTGTGAACAAATTGATGACCCTAATTCGCCATTGTTTGCTAAAAACATATAATGAGCTTAAGAGAGCGATCGACAAAAATATTAAAGAGTTAGCTGAACGTGTACGTAAGTATGTGAGAGCAGCGTAACCAGACCAAACGCCAGAAGCACGTGGGCCAACCATGATTACAATTTTTATTAATGCAGTTAAGCCTAGGAGCTGAAAACTTTTCAGGAAGATTTAAAAACATTGTCCGAAGCAACTATCATTTCAAGTAACGCTAGAGAGATAGAGAATAGCCCTGACGGAGATAAGGGAGTTGAAGGAGGAGATAAAAAAATCAAATTAGTATAGTAGTTCCTAAGTGCTAACTAAAAAGGCAGAGACTGTAAAATGTTTTTTTGTTTCTGCCAGTTCAAACTGCAATTATTGTGAAAAAACGGGTCACAACTCTTGCGCGCTTTGATTTTGTTTTTTGTACAGTTTCACAATTTATTTTTGTTTAACCTTGTTTTTAGTTTGCTGAATCGTTTATGTAAATTAGCACTGCATCTACAGTTGACCACCCAAGATTTTTTATTGTAAATGTTAACTTATATTTTTTGTGAAACATTTTTGACTGGACCTCACAATAAAATCTGAAATGAAAAGATTTGTTGGTATAAACCAAACAATCAGTATCAAACTTCTCCTTATAAAAACTTTCCCCAAGGTAGTTTTTACAAGGGTTGAGGTAGAGGTTATGAAAACCAACGGTGGAGTCGAGAATCGGTAAGGGTACAGAGGCTTGATAAAGGCAGGCAATAATTTTGGGAAGTCAAACTATAATCACCAATATGCTGAACATAAAAATCAAAACTCATTAAAACCAAAATATGTATTTTTGTCACCATTCTAAAAGTTCAAACCGAGGTTCAAAGCGTGGAAATCGAGGTAAGACTCAAGGTGGTACAATTGTTGTGATAATTAGAAGAAATTGGAAAGAAATTTCCCCCACCTCTAGCGTTTTCTGACTCTGACTTAAGTTTACCTACGCCAATTTAAACAATTGCAGTTCCTTGAAAATCAAGGCAATGTTATAGGCTGCATTATGTCTGCTCCACCCACACCAACCAGAAGAGGATTCCGCCCGACCAAAGACGACGATATATTGATTTTCGGGGCACTCCAAGTAAACCTGATTGGTTTTTTTGCTCAGCGTGAAAAAGACCGACGTTGTTCCAAAACGCCGGGGAATCCAATATTTGTAAAAGGAGATGTGAGACTCTGACAGTTCCACAGCCTCGATAGCCTATAACTTGATAACCTCGAGGACGATCTCGACAACCGCGTTTGTCTTCACTGCTTAGCATTCACTGTTAATTCCTGTACATTTTACCTTTTAAGATGTTCATCATTAAAGAATATGTTAACACCTGTATCTATTGGTTTGTTTTTTTGCATACACAATTTGTTTTTACTTTTTTACTGCACTAAATTTTACTTATAAATTCTCACTTTTATGGGTAGAAACTGATCTTGGTTATTGTTTGAATTCATAATCACTCTCAGGGACACACAATATCACTAGGTAGCCTATAAGAATGTGTTTACCCTCGGGTTGATTGACACAGCATTAACTTACCGTGGGGCCTCGGGTTTGCAAACAGAGTGAGAATCACTCTTGTGCAGCACGCGAGGGTCAGGATGAGAGTTTGTGAGGGCCTGAGGGAGCGCCTAAACCGCGTCTTCTTAGTGAGCTTCCCTGCATGTCATTGTGAGGTGATACCAGCAACGTCGCGTACATATCAGCATTGGGCCTGTTTTAAAAGTCAGCGGCGCCGAATCTTCCTGCCAGATATTGAAAGGACTACAGAGCTGGCGGAAATTTAGGGTGCTCCAATGTCCAAATGCCTTGAAGGCGGTGCTGGTCTGTTAGATATGGCATAGAGCAGCTTTAATTCAGCATTAAAATTGAGCGGTCTTTCCGAAGGAGTTTATCCTTTTGAAGTCGCTCAACTGCAAGCTCTTTTTTCCAGCTTTTTGGCTGGTTCTTTTGTGTTTTTGAAAAAAAGCTTCTTTTCTAACACCCTGAATTAATGGCCGATTTTAAATTATGACAGAAATTAAGTCAGAGACCCAACTTTGTATTTTAATTAAAAATTGATTTTTAGGATTAAACTCGGAAGAGCAGAACTCCTGCCAGCTCCAGGTGGGGCTGGGCTCCAGGTTTACCTTAATAGATTGGGATAAAACCGAATTAAAATTGCCCATGAAAGGATTATATTAACAAATGAAACATTACCTTTCTGAGTAAATTTTTAGAATAGCGCCTCTGTCATTTTTTGTGAGGGTTGGGCTTGGAAAATTTAAAAACGCTGGTTTAGCGGGGTTTTTTTTGGAAAACTTGCGGGTTCGTAAAGAACTTAAACTTTTTTTTTTAAAATCCCACAAAATCACAAAAAACATGTCTTTTTTTATAATAGTGTCCGGACCGCATGAGTTTTCATGTGTTGGTGTAATACTGTCCGACACTAGAAAACTGCCTACGGCCCTTACACCTTATTACAATTGTGAGTATATATAAAGTAAAATTAAATTAATAAATTGCTATTATAATAGTTTCTTGTCCAGTTTAATTTAGTCCATAATTTAAAAACAGATATAATTTTCTGTCAGTATATTTAAATATTATTTTTTACCACATTAAGATTACAAATTTTTAAAAGCATTTTTTGTGCGCAAAATGTAATTCAGAGAAGATCAAAACAAATAAATTTGTCATTCTAATTGAATAAAAATTTTTTTGTTATTTGTTTGACTATTTATATAAATATATTCTACGAAAATAATCAAATCCAATGTGTAACTGAAGTCAAATTCTTTCAACCTTCTTTTTTTCTGTTTTATGTTTATTAATAACAAAAATAATTGTTTTAAAACAAAAAATAAGGTTCGGCCAATTTAATCCGACTCTTTTTAAAGTTTTCATATTTACCACGGGACGTTTCCTTAGATTTCGTCTAAATATAAGACGATATTTTGTTGGAAATATTGGAAATTTTTCGCTATTGTTAAAACAAAATTACTTTGCAAGAAAAAACTCCAAAGGCGCTGATGATTTCTATGGAATTAAGATGGCAGAAATTGCTTGTGTGTGCACTGACTTTAAATCCTTCGTTTGATGTGTGTAAAATCTTCTGCTAGGGATTTTAAGTTTTTGCAACGCTTTATTACTTTTTTAAAGTGTGAAATCTGCACTTTCGTTTACAAAACAAATTAAGAAAGGACAGACTAATGTAAGAAATGTTTTGTCTTTTAATTAAAATAATCTTATATTTGAAAAGAAACCATAAATCACTTTTTTTCACCCTTAAAATGGTTAAATAAGAAAAAATTTGGTGATTATGTATTTTATCCACAAATCCGGGTTTATTTTTATCCGCAAATTTTATCCACAATCAACTTCAAAAATTAAATTTGGGTGGTATTATTACAATTAAGTTAGAAATTAAAAAATATTTCACGCATTGGGGTTTTTTTTGGGGCGGAGAAGAGGGGTCCACCCCCACCATAGAGCCAAAATTTTTAACCCCCCTAGAAAAAATCCTGACCCCCCCACACACTTTTTAGGCCTACATAGGCTGTTTTAGTATATAAATTTCAGTATTAGACCTAAAAACACTTAAATTATTGATTTAAAAAAACTTTGTTAAAAACGAAAACGTTGAAATACTTAGTTAAGTAGTCACAAAGGTACTTAAGTAGATACTTTGTTAAGTAGTTTATGGTGCAACCCGATTTTTCGAACTACTGAGCAAAGTAGCTGGTCACTACTTAAGTAACTACTTAAACTGCTGATTTAAGTATTTATGGTGCAACCGGGCCATAGAGCCCTGCTAAAGCAGCCCCCTGGAGCTGGCAGGAGCTCTGCTCTGCCGGTTTAATTTTGAGAAATATTTTGAATTAAATTACAAAGTTGGGTATCTGACTTAATTTCGGTCATGATTTAAATTCGGTCATTATTTAGGGTGTTAGAAAATCAGTTTTTTTTTAAACACAAAAGAACCAGCTAGTCAGTCAATTTCAGTCAATTAGGATAAACATTACAGTGAACACTAACTGTGTTTTTATGCTTGTTTTTACTCTCTTAAAAGTGATTGGTTAATATAACGTTGAAATTAGTAAATTTCTACGAATTTTTTAACGGGAAAAGATCCGCTCACTTAATTAGTAATTTTTACGATTTTTTTATTTATTAAAGGCTTAATAAAAAATTAGTGAAACTCCCGTCTTACAATAAAATTTTTCCGATAAAACTCCGGTTAAAGGATGCATAGAATAAGTTTATATGAAGCAAGAATTTATAATACTTAACAAGCATAATAAATTAAAAATTCAAAAAAATAGTTTTAACTTCCAAATTTTACTTTTATTTTAGTTTCAGCGTGATGGCGAGAAGAAAAGTCCTTCTTCGGCCAAACATTTTTCCATATTTTTTCTTATTTAACCATTTTAAGGGTGAAAAAAAGTGATTTATGGTTACTTTTCAAATATAAGATTATTTTAATTAAAAGACAAAACATTTCTTACATTAGTCTGTCCTTTCTTAATTTGTTTTGTAAACGAAAGTGCAGATTTCACACTTTAAAAAAGTAAATAAAGTGTTGCAAAAACTTAAAATCCCTAGCAGAAAATTTTACACACTTCAAACGAAGGATTTAAAGTCAGTGCACACACAAGCAATTTCTGCCATCTTAATTCCATAGAAATCATCAGCGCCTTTGGAGTTTTTTCTTTGCAAAGTAATTTTGTTTTAACAATAGCGAAAAATTTCCAATATTTCCAACAAAATATCCTCTATATTTAGAACAAAATCTAAGGAAACGTCCCGTGGTAAATATGAAAACTTTAAAAAGAGTCGGATTAAATTGGCCGAACCTTATTTTTTTGTTTTAAAACAATTATTTTTGTTATTAATAAACATAAAACAAAAAAAAGAAGGTTGAAAGAATTTGACTTCAGTTACACATTGGATTTGATTATTTTCGTAGAATATATTTATATAAATAGTCAAACAAATAACAAAAAATTTTTATTCATTAGAATGCAAATTTATTTGTTTTGATCTTCTCTGAATTACATTTTGCGCACAAAAAATGCTTTTAAAATTTGTAATCTTAATGTGGTAAAAAATAATATTTAAATATACTGACAGAAAATTATATCTGTTTTTAAAATGGACTAAATTAAAATGGACAAGAAACTATTATAATAGCAATTTATTAATTTAATTTTACTTTATATATACTCACAATTGTAATAATGTCAGGGCCGCATGAGTTTTCTAGTGTCGGACAGTATTACACCAACACATGAAAACTCATGCGGTCCGGACAGTATTATAAAAAAGGACATGTTTTTTGTGATTTTGTGGGATTTTAAAAAAAAAAAACTTTAAGTTCTTTACGAAACCGGAGTTTTCAAAAAAAACCCCGCTAAACCAGCGTTTTTAAATTTTCCAAGCCAAATCCTCACAAAAAATGACAGAGGCGCTATTCTTAAAATTTACTCAGAAAGGTAATGTTTCATTTGTTAATATAATCCTTTCATGGGCAATTTTAATTCGGTTTTATCCCAATCTATTAAGGTAAACCTGGAGCCCAGCCCTCCTGGAGCTGGCAGGAGTTCTGCTCTTCCGGTTTAATTTTAAAAATTATTTTTAATTAAAATACAAAGTTGGGTCTCTGACTTAATTTCGGTCATAATTTAAAATCGGCCATTAATTTAGGGTGTTAGAAAATAAGCTTTTTTTCAAAACACAAAAGAACCAGCCAAAAAGCTGGAAAAAGAGCTTGCAGTTGAGCGACTTCAAAAGGATAAACTCCTTCGCCAGACCGTTCAATTTAATGCTGAATTAAAGCTGCTCTATGCCATATCTAACAGACCAGCACCGCCTACAAGCGATTTGGACATTGGACACCCTGAATTTCCGCCAGCTCCTGTAGTCCTTTCAATATCTGGCAGGAAGAACCGGCGCCGCTGACTCCTAAAACAGGCCCAATGCTGATATGTACGCGACGTTGCTGCTATCACCTAGCAATGACATGCAGGGTAGCTTAAAGACGCCGTTTAGGCGCTCCTAAGGCCCTGACGAACTCTATCCTGACCCTCGCGTGCTGCACATTGATTCTCACTCTGTTTGCAAAACCGACCCACGGTAAGTTAATGTTGTGTCAATCAAATGAGGGTAAACACATTTATAGGCTACCTAGTGATATTGTGTGTCCTAAGAGTGATTATGATTCAAACAATAACCAAGATCAGTTTCCACCCATAAAAGTGAGAATTTATAAGTAAAATTTAGTGCAGTATAAAAGTAAAGCAATTGGTATGCAAAAAAACAAAGCAATAGGTACAGGTGTTAACATATTTCTTTAATGATGAACATCTTAAAAAGGAAAATGTACAGGAATTAACAGTGAATGCTAAGCAGTGAAGACAAACGCGGTTATCGAGTGGTCCTCGAGGTTATCAAGTTATAGGTTATCGAGGCTTTGGAACTGTCAGAGTCTCACATCTCCTTTTACAAATATTGGATTCCCGGCGTTTTGGAGAAACGTCGGTCTTTTCCACGTCTGAGAAAAACCAATCCAGGTCTTTACCTGGAGTGCCCGAAATCCACAATTCGTCGTCTTTGGTCGGCGGAATCCTCTTTGGTTGGTGTGGGTGGAGCAGACATAATGCAGCCTATAACATTGCCTTGATTTTCAAGGAACTGCAATTGTTTAAGTTGGCGTAGTAAACTTAAGTCAGAGTCAGAAACGCTAGAGGTGGGAGAAATTTCTTCAATTTCTTCTGAATCTATAGCAAAAATTCTACCACCTTGAGTCTTACCTCGATTTCCACGCTTTGAACCTCGGTTTGGACTTTCAGAATTTTGACAAAAATACATATTTTGGTTTTGATGGTTTTGATTTTTATGTTCAGCATATTGGTGATTATAGTTTGACTTTCCAAAATTATTGCCTCCTTTATCAAACCTCTGTACCGATTCTGACTCCACCGTTGGTTTTCATAACCTCTACCTCTACCCTTGTAAAAACTACCTTGGGGAAAGTTTTTATAAGGAGAAGTTTGATACTGATTGTTTGGTTTATACCAACAAATCTTTTCATTTCAGATTTTATTGTGAGGTCCAGTCAAAAAATGTTTCACAAAAAATATAAGTTAACATTTACAATAAGAAATCTCTGGGTGCATTATGTATGATGCATTGCTAATTTACATAAACGATTTGGGTAGGAAAACCAAAAAACAAGGTTAAAAAAACAAAAATAAATTGTGAAAAACGTCAAACAAAGTCAAACACGCAACATTGTGACCCGTTTTTTTCACAATAATTGCAGTTTGAACTGGCAGAAACAACGTTTACAGTCTCTGCCTTTTTAGTCACACTTAGGAACTAATAGACTACTTTGATTTTTTTATCTCCTCCTTCAACTCCTTATCTCCGTTAGGGCTAGTCTCAATCTCTCTAGCCTTACTTGAATAATTGTTGCTTCAGACAATGTTTTTAAATCTTTGAAATTTTCAGCTACTAGGCTTAACTGCATTAATAAAAATTGTAATCATGGTTGGCCCACGTGCTTCTGGCGTTTGGTCTGGTTACGCTGTCTCACATTCTTTACGTACACGTTCAGCTAACTCTTTAATATTTTCTGTCGATCGTTGTCTCAAGCTCATTATCTGTGTTTTAGCAAACAATGACGAATTTGGGTCATCAATTTGTTCACAAAGGTATTTTTGTAACCTCGGCCAGTTATCTTTTAGAGCTGCCCCTGCTTAAACATAAGCTTCAAATTCTAACCCCAACAGAAATAACCCAATTTCCTGAGTTTACGTTTTTCAGACCAGCCTCGGTCAGTAGCATAGTGATCCTAAAACTTTAGCTTATTAAGAAAACGTCCCTCAGTTTTGTTGAACCTTGGGCAGGTAGGAAGGGGACCATGGAATCCTTCTACAAGGTGCTCTTTTGAAGACTTAACAACCTCGGCTAATTCATTAGTTTCGTTGGGCATGATGAACTTAGCCAGCAATATGTTATCGTCTTTGCTATCACTACTATCGCTAAAATTCTTACTAGACTCCCAATTTGGTTTATAAAAATCTTTTTTAGCTTTTTGAAAAGAACCCAAATTATCAAAAACCGTTTTTCTCATAAGTTCTTTAGTAAAATCTAATAATGACTGGTGAAATGTTTTTCTTTTAAGCTCAGACTTGTTTTTATCACTATTTTCAACTCGATCTTAAGCTTAATTGGCGTTTTGGTTCTTAACCTTAGTTATATTTGCTTCCTTTATCAAATTCCTTTTTCTTAAATTGTACTTATAACCAATTATTTGTTCAGACTTACTATTTTGGTCCAGCTGTGTGTTTTGACTGGGCTCAATTTTGCACGCTATAGGCGCACAAAAGGTGAATTTGTGCAGCTAAAACACACTATTTAAAAGAGTAAGAAATGATAAGCAGGAGGTTATCTGACACTCGTGACACTACAACGTAGAGGGAGTCAATAAAATAAAAAAATACTACACTCTGCGCGTTTATTATTATTTTTTTAACCCGGTTAGAGAGGTAATGAGTGACTCTCCCTTTTCAAATTAACATAAAACCTCCTAGCACAAAAGAAATTATTATTTTTATATTTTTATAGCGGTGTTTACCTACTTATTTTTGGTAGGAAGGAGGTCGAGTGTAGTCTTAACACTTGCTTCATTCTGCAAATATCACAAAATAAAAAAAAGCATTATCACTAAGCAGAACTTCGGCCAAAAAGCAATATGTTGAACGCAATATCACAATTGACTTCCTTTATAACTTCACTAAATATATTCTCAAAAAGATCTCCCACTATTTTACAGTAACATATTAAACATTAAGTATAAGATTTGCTTACCTATAGAATAAGTATACTTGTTACAGAATTGAACTTCTGAACCGTTAGATAGGTATATTTTGAAACGATTTGAATCGTTAACGCAAAGTGCACAAAAGATTTTTGATGATAACGAAAGTTCTAAATGAAATAATCTAGTGAAAGTCGGCTTGTACGGCATAATTATTTTTTTCTTTTTATTTATAAGTATGCTTTTAAACAAGGCTTAGGCTTAGGCTTCTACATACAGTGCCGCGCAAAGGTAGCTTCCCATTGGAACGCGTCCCGCGGCCTGAAGATTAAGAGGGGACGCAGGTGGAGCCCGCGTCCTAATCCGCGTTCCACGAGTCGCGCGGATTTTCCAAATTCTTGGGACGCGGCTCAGGCCGCGTTCCATGGAACGCGACTCGCGTTCCAGCAACCCGCGGGACGCAGGCCGCAGGACGCAGGACGCGTTCCAGCAACCCGCGGGACGCAGGACGCAGGACGCGTTCCACAGACTTCAACCGGCGGTAAGCGGCATGATTAAAGATTTAAGCTCCGTGGGAAAGACCTTTTGGAGCTGAGCCATAAACCGCGGGCCGCGGTAGGACGCGTTCCAGAACCCGCAGACGGGCTCCGAAACCCGCCAAGCTGACAGAATAAAAAAATCTCCAAAAAAAAAATAACGCATGATTAGTTTTTTTTTCGACAAATCAGAGGCATATTTACCTTTAAATAATATGTTTGAATCTTGCAAACTATTTAAGCGTATATATAATGCTTAATACTTAGCATGATGTATATTATATAAGTTAATTTTTTAATAAAAATAAAGTCTAAACAATATTGCGATTTTTTACTCGTTTAGTACAACTAATAGGGGAATGAATTTGTTATTTAATTGTATTTTGTTGTACCAGTGAGTAATTAATAAAAAAATACAATTTAATATGGCACAAAAATATAAATAAAAACAAATGTTCGAAATCAGCACATTTTTTAACAATAAATCTGTTGCTTAAAACATGGTAGCACCGCCTTGCAATTCAATAATGTGAAGTACGACCTTGTGTACATGATGAATATATCATTTTCGACAATGTTTTTGAGATTCAGAAGGCTTTAATGCCATCATATAATTCTTGTTTATTTCTAGGTTTGGCTTTACCGCGAAGGTATTCTTTAAAGATAAAATAAATTTAAAAATACTGTTTAATTGTTTAAAAATTTTAATGACTGCAATACATAGCTGCTACCCGATTTTAATGGCAAAAAATCTTAATTTTTTTTCATTTTAATTATAGGAAATCAAACCTAGCTGATCTCGATGATTTACAGAATTGAATAGACTATTTAACAATAAAAAATATATAATTTTCGACAATAACAGTTTAATATTACAGATTACAATGCCTAAATTTAAAAATTATTTATCAAACTACTTAATTTGTAACAAAAATCTGGATTTTTGTAAAAAGGCGGGAATTAAAAAACTTCCGCATTATAAATCGCTTAAAAACACGTCATAACCGCACATTTTATTTGATCCTCTCGTGTCCCCATTAGTGATGTTCCTACCTCCAATATCATGCTCCGGAGCTCCGGCCATTTAAAACGGAGGGAGCTCCGGAGCTTCGGAGCTCCGCCCCTTAATTGAACAATTTAAAGTTTATTTAAGCCTGAAATACATTTTAAACGACGCTAGCTGTATTTGTAGGACTATTTTTATTGTTTTAAATAAGTTTTGAAAAAATTTAATTTACAAAAAAAATTTGACAAAATAAATAATGCCATTACTCTATAATTATTCACGAACTTAGTATAAAAAAGCGCGAAGCTCTGGAGCTAGGGGGTTGCTCCGGAGCTCATGAAAGCGGAGCTTCTCTCCGGAGCTCGCAGTTCCGGAGAACATCACTAATCCCCATACAAATTCACGAGGTGAGCCAAATATAATTCAACCATAAATGTTATTTTTAATGTTGTAAAAATATTTTCTCAACTTTTAAAATTAAAGTTAAAGTTAAACTTGTTTTTTCTATTTTACAGACTATTTTACAAAATCGTTTTGTACAAAAAATAAACAGAAAACGATGATGGTTGTTATTAAATTCGATCATGTGTAAGTTGAAAGTTTTGTGTTTATAGCTTAGCATTTCTATGTGTAATTATAGACTAGTTCGGAATAAGCGTCTTTTACTGTACGAGGGAGGGTACAAAAAGAAAAAAATAAAATTTGAAAAAATCTTAGCTTTCTTAGTTTTTTAAGTTTAAACATATACTTCATAAAAATTGCTAGACAGTGATATGTTTCATTACATTGAAGTGCTGTAATATATCAGTTTGTGGTAAATAATTTTTTGTTTTTTAATTAAACGTCACAATAGTTAACAACGTCACAACAATTAAACGTCACAATCACCACTAAAATAGTATTATCATGAACAGTGATTTCGAATTAGTAAAAATAAAGATGAAATTTGTGCTTTTAAACTAATTTTAAACCTACATAGTTTTTTTAATGTTTGGCTTGTAAAACTATTCAAAACTTAAAAATTAATTTTAAAAAGTTTATTCCAAACTTTTAAATTAAGCATTTTCTGTAATTGAAACATTAAAAACTAAAAACAAGCGCGCCAGCAGCGCCGTACCTACGAAGCGGCAAAAAATTAAAAATCCCCAAAAACTGCTTTTGCTTTTGCAATATTTAAAAAGTATTTAAGAAATTTGGAAGAGAAGGGGTCGAGATTTTAAACCAATAAATATTTGAAATATTTAAAACCGCAAAATGTACTAGTCGCTCGCTGTTTCTCAATTTTCCCTCTACATATGATTGGCGCTAGTAGTTATGTACCCTTTTTCTAACACTAAAAAACCCTTATTCCGAACTAGTATATAGGGATTATACCAATATTGATAACAGGAAATAATATTTATACAACAGTCCTCCATTTCCTATGTTTACCCAAAAGACGCCGGTCTGTGTACACATGCATGGTTATGCAAACAAAAGTTTTGTAAAAACATCCCTGATCCTGATCAAACACAGAAACTGTATTAAAGTTAAATTACGAAACTATAAAGTTCCTTAAAAACATCCGATTTTTTTCCTGGAAGAAAATATATTTTGATTTCTACATTACTTCAAATTTTTATATTCTTTCCTTGACTCGTCGACTGATATTGCTTTTTTTATAAGACGTAATTGTACTATTTTTACTCGAATGGTTTATTCGCTTTGCTATCTTTATTAAACTAATCGGAAAACTGTAAAAAGTTTTAATTAATAAATTACTTTTGTCTCGGCTTTAACACATTATGGCTTCCATATCATTCCAAAACTATTCTTAGCGTTGTTAATATTTTCCTTGTTATAGCGCTTACACTGTAAGAATTTTAAAACACAGTGCTAGTAATGCTTATGGGTTATACCTTCAGATTATTCAGTAAGGAACACACACACGAACGCACACACTTACATACACCACTACAAACAGTGCACGCGAAATATAACATTGGGTGCCGTTTTGCCGGAATTCGAGAATTCTGGAGAACCAACCGATTGTACAAAAGTATTACAAAGTATTAAGCAAAAAATTGCACAAAAAGTCGCTAGAGATGCGGAATGCCGTAAGATTTTGTGTAAGATTTCACATGAGATGCTTAATGTCTTGTGCATTTTGTATCAATTGTATTTCTTACTCAGAATGGATTCTTTTATCAAAAGATGTACTGATTGTTAAAAAAAATTTATACAAAAAAATTAAGCACTCTTTGTATAAAAAGAAGAAGATCAGTGAGCCGCCTAACTCACCCGGTCATTTTTTTCAACCGATATAATCAAAGTTTTAAAATGTGTGCACATGTTAAAACAAGACGGCAAGCATTAAAACAAAACAGCAACGCAGCAAACACAGGTGTTGGATGTGCGCCGCCAAATCTGCCGCCAAACTGCTGCCAAATAGCCGCCAAACCGCCGCCATTTGAAAACTAAGGTTTTAACTCAGATATGTGTAATTAAATAATGTTAATCTCATATTTACATCTTTAAACAATTTTTTATAGTACACAAAACTGTTAATCTTTTTTTTATTCGACAAAAAAATTGAAAAAAAAAACGAGTTGTTTTTCTTCTCGGAGATCTCCTTTTTAGAAAATAGCTGAGCAGACTATAGCTTATTGCGCAGTGGGGCATTTTGCTCCAGCAGCATAACTATCAATATAAAAGCAGTTACCAATTTTCAGCGCGCACCGCGCAAACTTTCAGCGCGCAATATAGGCTAATTCGGTTTTACTGACTTTTTTTGCACCTTTTTTTTAAGGTTAAGCTTATGTGTTCTTAAGCCTAAGCGAAGCCTTAGAAACTACCTAAACTTTAACAAATAGCTGCGCGAAGAAATTTTAGGTGGTTTTTAGGCTTTGCTTAGGCTTAGTAACGCGTAAACTTAACCTTTAAAAAAAGTCTAGTAAAACCGAGTTTATATTTATAACACATTTTTGTAAACTTTAAAGTGTGAAAAATAAACTATGAATTAGTTACAAGCGTCTTATTATAAAATTTTTTTACTTTAACGCCTTAGTTCCTAAATGGTGGCAGTTTGGCGGTGGTTTGGCGGCAGTTTGGAGGCAAATTTGGCGGCGCACATCCAACACGTGCAAACACAGTCATACCCAAATCAAGGCTATATAACCATTATTTTGCACATAAAGTCCGAATTTTTGGCATAAGTAATCTTATTTATTTTGTTCTATTAGGGTACCAAAAAAAATTTAGGGTTTGGAAGTCAAAGTGTTTTAAAAAAATATTTTAAAAAAATCAAATACTTTGTTTGCTGAATTTAATGTATCGTGTTTGATGCTTTTATTGCGGGTCATTAGATTTAATTTTCTATGTTTTGAATTTTCTTTTAAAAAGATTTTTACGTTTGTACAAAAAGATGGTTTTTTGTATGTACTGTTTCTCGCAATTCCTAACGATTTTTTTTTGTTTAAAAAAATTTGAGCATACAAAAAGTTACGCTAAAATTTTTTGCTAAATAAAATGCTAAACACATGAAATAAAACCAAGTAAACAAGTGTGATAAAAGCGGTAATTTTAATTGAAGTATCCAAAGAGTGAGATGTATGCAGTGATTTAGCACGCGTGAGTGTACAGTTCCGCGCAAAGGTAGCTTCCCATTGGAATGCGTCCCGCGGCCTGAGAATTAAGAGGGGACGCAGGTGGAGCCTGCGTCCTGACCCGCGTTCCACGAGTCGCGCGGGTTTTCCAAATTCTTGGGACGCGGCTCAGGCTGCGTTCCATGGAACGCGACCCGCGTTCAGCAACCCGCGGGACGCAGGCCATAAGACGCAGGACGCGTTCCAGCAACCCGCGGGACGCGGGACGCAGGACGCGTTCCACAGACTTCACCCGGCGGTAAGCGGCATGATTAAAGATTTAAGCTCCGTGGGAAAGACCTTTTGGAGCTGAGCCATAAACCGCGGGCCGCGGTAGGACGCGTTCCAGAACCCGCAGACGGGCTCCGAAACCCGCCAAGCTGACAGAATAAAAAAATCTCCAAAAGAAAATAACGCATGATTAGTTTTTTTTTCTCGACAAATCAGAGGCATATTTACGTTTAAATAATATGTTTGAATGTTGCAAACTATTTAAGCGTATATATAAAGCTTAATACTTAGCATGATGTATATTATATAAGTTAATTTTTTAATAAAAATAAAGTTTAAACAATATTGCGATTTTTTACTCGTTTAGTACAACTAATAGAGGAATGAATTTGTTATTCAATTGTATTTTATTGTACCAGTGAGTAATTAATAAAAAAATACAATTTAATATGGCACAAAAATATAAATAAAAACAAATGTTCGAAATCAGCACATTTTTTAACAATAAATCTGTTGCTTAAAACATGGTAGCACCGCCTTGCAATTCAATAATGTGAAGTACGACCTTGTGTACATGGTGAATATAGACGTTCCACAGACTTCACCCAGCGGTAAGCGGCAGGATTAAATATTTAAGCTCCGTGGGAAAGACCTTTTGGAGCTCAGCCATAAACCGCGGGCCGCGGTAGGACGCGTTCCAGAACCCGCAGACGGGCTCCAAAACCCGCCACGCTGACAGAATAAAAAATACACCAAAAGAAAATAACGCATGATTTCCTTTCTTTTTTCTCAAAAAATCAAAGGCACATTTACGTTTAAAGAATATGTTTGAATGTGTCAAACTATTTAAGCGTATATATGAAGCATAGTACTTAGCATGATGCATATTATATAAGGTTATTTTTTAATAAAAATAATGTCCAAACAATATTGCATTTTTTACTTGTTTAATACTAACTAAAGAAAGAATTTATTTAATTTATTGTACAGTTGTCATTAAACCAGTTACCATAACCATAAGACAGTGTAGCAAGTCAAATCATAAAATAAAAACTGATTTTTGAATTAAAAAAACTGATCGTATTGCAATAATTAACAAAATAAAAATAAATATGATTTTCATAAATAAATAAAATAAAATAAATAGGATTGTTTATATTCTCGTTATTATTATTGCGCCTCAGAATACTTTAATCTAAGCT
>JASAMX010004961.1:0-26473 GCA_030248175.1 Microlaimidae sp. YZB2_3 | reverse complement strand
CATTGGTCTAAAACTCTTATTTTAACTCAATTCAAACGAAATGATCCCAAAAAGAAAACAAGTTAGCAAAGGCAGATTGAATCGATTCTATGATGCGAGTCCGCGAACACTAACAGGCATAAAGCCCCCGTACCGTAACGGTCAAAAAATCATCATAATAATAAAAAAATAATTTTAATATTTATAGTGTCGTTGGAGTGAAATTTATTTTTTTAAGATAAGCTGGTACGGAATGTTAACATTATTCAATGCACTTTGTTTTGAGTGCACTCAACCAACTAAAAAAATTGTAATCTTAAAGGTGCGGTGCGGAGCCAAATTTTTTATCTTCGATTTTGATAATTTTTTGTGAAAACCTTACCCCTGCCCCCAATAGTCCACAAAATTTTTTTCAACAAAATATTTCCAGTGGTTCAGGAATTATGAACTCCAAAAATGGCGTTTTTTGACAATTCCGTATTATGAAAAATTGCATAAGGGGTATACCGAGTTAAGCTACAAGTTATGCAGTCAAAAAAGCGACTACTTTCTACTTTAATTAGATACATTGATCGTTAAAATTGGTTTAGTATTTGTCGTGATATTGCGTTTCTCGTACAAAAACCCTCGATTTGTTCGCTAAGAACACGAAGTGAAAGTAAAAAAGGTTGGGCAAACTTCATAAAATCACTGCCGTCGTTTGCATAAGTGTTTTTGGTCGAGTCTGCTAGGGGCGGGGGAGCAGGGGCGTAGCCAGGATTTCGGAAAAAGGGTCGTATTCGAAGGGGGGGGGGGCTCGTAGGGGTTCTTACTCCGAATTTTCAAAATACCGTAAAAAAGACATTAAAAAAGGGTAAAATTTTTTGCGCTTCTAGCTAGGTGATTCTTTTTTGTTGTTATTTGCATTGTTTTTTAAGTTACACTTGAAAAATTTCCTGTTTAAATAGGGATGAAAAAAAAAATCGTGCAATAGCACGAAAAAATTTTCTAAAATTGTCTTTGTAATTCATTAAAAACATCACTTAAATCTTGTAAAAAGGTATATAAATGTCGAGCGCTGAGCGGAGCGAAGGGCTAGGGTTTTATTCAAATTAATTCTCTTTGCAACTCTAAATTTTTACCTCCGCCAACCCAAGGGGGGCCCCCCCCCCCCCCCCCGACAACCCCCCTGGCTACGCTTTTTTGGGGGGGGGGGAGGTCCACCTCCGGCTGAAAGGCCAAAAAAACTATCGGGTCTGATGAGGTCCGGACCCCCTGGCGAGTGAGGGGGGGGGGGGTCGACCCCCGGTGCGAGATTTGAATTTGGGGGGGTTTTTAGTGGGATTTAATTTTCTAATAATTTTTTTTAGTAATCTTAATAATTTAAGTGTGTTTAGGTTTAAGATTGAGTTTTATGTTCTAAAACTGCCGCTTTAGACCTGAAAAGCCGTATATTTAAACACTGTTTTTAAGTAAAAAACCGTGTTTTTGACAGTAAATAAAAAAATATACTTCCAAATTGGTCGGGCGGAGCCTCGCTAAAGGGGGGGGGGGGTTGTACCGCTCCCAAGCTTTGGGGGGAGGGGGGTCCTAGATTTGAGGGGGTTGAGAACGGCTCCAGAAAGGGGTGGACCCTCCGCCCCCCCTCCCCCCCAAAAAATACCTATGACTTAAATTTTTGGGGCTCAGAACTCCAACCACTGGAGACATGGTTGGAAAAATCTTGTGTGGGGATTGGGTGATAGGGTAAGGTCCAAAAAAAATTATCAAAATCAAAGATAAAAAGTTTGACTCCGCACCACACCTTTAAAGAATTCCAACACGGCATTATGATGAGCAACAACAAGTATAGTGAAAAAGAATTAAAGAAATACACTGGATTGTTTCACTTGATGGATTTAATTAACCAAGACGGTTGCTAAGGACACTAGCAGGCATAGGTGAGAGAGGGGGGGGGGGGGGCAGGGTGGGGTCTCACCCCCCCCCCTAGCCTCCAAATTTTGCGGGCCCCCTCAGACGAAAATCTAGGGCCCCCCCCTCCCCCCAAATTTTCGATTTTCTTACCCCTGACCGCCCTCTAAGTTTTGAAATCTGACCCCCCCCCCCCTCCCCACTCGGGAAAATTTTAGGTACCTTTTTTATACTAAATTTTCTTCCAAAAACGTGAATTTTCATCACATATTCATGCTTTTACACCCTTTTCATACATGAATATGGCTTTTTATTTAATAACATGTAGAATTATCCATCCTATAAAAAGAACAATTATTAACTTATTCTGGTTTAAAACTGTTTTGCTTTGGACACCGGACCCGCACCTGACCCCCCTCTAGATTTCAAAATTTCGTACCCCAAGTTTACCCCCCAAAAAGCTAGGGGGGGGGGGGTCCGGGACCCCCTGGGACCCCCCTCCTAGAATTCAAAATTCGATTTACCCCGGGTAACCACCCCACTAGCCTCCCCGACCGTGCTCACCTATACTAGCAGGTTACCGGTTACCGGCGGGCCACAATGGTTACTGTTACTGCGTGTCTGGGGTAACCTATTCACTGCGCCTTTTGCGTAAAATTTTAAAAAATCGTCGATACCGAACCTATTTAGCACACGTAAACTTTCTTAAAAGCTGAAAGGGTCAAAATTCTCTGTTTTAAAAAATCTAACAAGGCAACAGGTAGAAAAACTACAGCTGTGTAAGTATAAATCCACCGCTTGTAAAGCGAAATCTAAAAAAAAAGAAAAACTTTAATGGTTTACTAAATTTGTGTATTAAATCATCTGTTTGATAAACTAAAAATTGCTCCCAGTTTCCTTTCGCAAGTAAATAATCTGCTCACCGAGCTCCGTGCATTTCTCCACGACTTCAATGTATGCGGCAGGATCGTCGGCCTTTATGAAGCTGTCCACCGCCTCCTTGATCATTCCTTTCTGCAGCTGGGCCTTGCCCAAAGATGCCCATACACCGGGCTCGTTGCAGCGTTCCGCGAATTCGTACGCCCGGTCCAAGTTATCCACGTGCTCGATCAAAACCTATACCAAAAACCTTTAAATGTTTAAACCAAAAATATTCTTATAAAAAACACTATTAAACTCTAGAAAATAAAGCAAGAAGCCAGTAACTATGAAAGGTACCTGAATAGCGGATGTGTTAACGTCGAACTTCTTGAAGATGGCGAAAGCTTCTTCGTAGAGCTCAGATCCGATAGCGATGTTGGCAATGTCGGGAGCGTCGTAGTTGTCCAAGCGCTGGATGTACTCCATGACTCGAGTGCGGTCCGCTTTAATCGCAGTCAGAATCAACAAGTTCTGCAGATTCCTGCAAAGCAAGACGAAAATTTATTAAAATATTTTGGTAGTTTCACCACTTTTGTTTTTCATTCATTTGAAATTCCTCTCATCTCTTTTACATTTTTATTAATTAATGCTTAAAAACAGAAGGTTTTGCATCCAAAAATTTTATGATTAAGAGTTTTACAAAATGATCCAACTTTACTTTACCTGTGTTCACTAAAAGCAGAGTTGTCAAGAACGATCTTTTCCAACAACTCAATGAGCTCGTTCGGGAGATCTGCAGCCATGAAGGCTTTTACGGTTGTGCTGATGTCTTCGGGATCTTGTGTCTCCGAAAGTGCCGTTTGTACCACCTGAAAATATAGTATTGAATTTTTATTCTTCTTAAAAAACTAAACTTTAAAATTAAGGTGCAGACTCCAGTGTCGATAAGATCTTGCACATAACCTTCCGGGTTATTAGGCGGTTGATGTTCCTGGCAATATATTTTAAACAAAGCTAAGCACTTGCATCCAAATTATCATTGTTAATGCATCTTTTTAGCCCGATTTTAACGTAGATGATTTTGAACATGTTTTGTCCACTTTTTATAAGCAGTTACAATTTTTAAATAGAAATGCTGGTTTTTGTGAGTGCATGTTGTATATTTTTGCACCATTAATCGCATTATTATCCAGACCTGTGCACGGTTTGGAAATGCCCCCGCTTTATTGAAGGATTTGCCCCCCCTCCCCGCCCACTCATAAAAGGAAAAGTACCCAAAAATTATGGCGCCATTTTTGACCTATTATGACGCCATCATCGTAAATTTTTTGCAGTTTTTAGCTTATTTCAACGCTTTTTAAGCTATTTTAAACCTAGTTATACTAAAATTTTTTTCTTTTTTTCTTCTTTTTTTCTCTTTTTTTCTTTCTTCCCTGCTTGCCCCCCGTTCATACTCTTCCCCATTTTGAAATTGGCCCCCCCCAATAAACCCCCGATCTGATTATTGCATAATAATATCAATAAATCATATTATTAGTATTAAATAAATTTGAGCACCTGATCAATGAGTGGTCTTCTATGTTCATTGGTGGTAGTAAGAACCTCTGCCCAGAGTTCGGGGTCGCGCCGTCTTACCATGTAGCGGGCCAAGCTTTTGAAAAGCGAATTCTCATTGCACACCTAAAATAATAATTATCAATATCGTGTTACCTAGTTTAGGTATGTTTCCTATTTTAAAGCCAAATATAAAATAAATAAAGAACAATACAAAATATTTTGTTTTGCCAACACAGTTTTTTGGTTTCATTTGATTTTGATGTTTGAAAATTTGATTTTGAACAGCAGAACTCAGTTATAATTTTTTTTTATTATCTGAATTAGGTTGGCTATAAGTTTTGTTTGTCTAGGAAGATAAATTTTAATATATTTAAAAATATTTCAACAAAAAACGAAATAATTATAAATTTAAATAAACCTTACATTGATCAGTTCTTTATCACAATTTCCTCGTTCATAAGCGATACAGGCCAAGTGAGGGTCTCGCTTTTCGCAATAGCGACCAACTACATGGGAATCGTAAAATGGATTTTCCTTTAAAAATCTAAAAAAATTAAAGTACAAACAGATTTAAAACCCACTATGATTAATTATTTTAAAACAAAAATAAGAACAAATGACATAATATTTACCTCTCAGCGTTATTGTTAGCGTCAATGTAAGGTTTATTTAAATTTATAATTATTTCGTTTTTTGTTGAAATATTTTTAAATATATTAAAATTTATGTTCCTACAAACAAACTTATAGCCAACCTAATTCAGATAAATAAAAAAAAATTATAACTGAGTTCTGCTGTTCAAAATCAAATTTTCAAACATCAAAATCAAATGAAACCAAAAAACTGTGTTGGCAAAACAAAATATTTTGTATAGTTCTTTATTTATTTATTATATTTGGCTTTAAAATAGGAAACATACCTGAACTAGGTAAAACGATATTAATAATTATTATTTTAGGTGTGCAATGAGAATTCGCTTTTTAAAAGCTTGGCCCGCTACATGGTAAGACGGCGCGACCCCGAACTCTGGGCAGAGGTTCTTACTACCACCAATGAACATAGAAGACCACTCATTGATCAGGTACTTCAATTTCTTTAATACTAATAATATTATTTATTGATATTATTACGCAATAATCAGATCGTGTGCTTATTGGGGGGGGTAATTGGAAAATGGGGGAGAAATGAAACCGGGGGGCAAGCAGGGGGAGAAAGAAAAAAGAGAAAAAAGAAGAAAAAGAAAGCGAAAATTTTAGTATAATTAGGTCTAAAGAATAGCTTAAAAAGTGTTGTCTAAATAGGCTAAAAATTGCAAAAAAATTGGCGATGATGGCGTCATAATAGGTCAAAAATGGCGTCATAATTTTTGGGTACTTTTTTATTTTTGGGCGGGGAGGGGGGGCAAATCCTCCAATAAAGCGGGGGGGGGGCATTTCCAAACCGTGCACAGGTCTGCAATAATAATGCGATTAATGGTGCAAAAATATACAACATGCACTCACAAAAACCAACATTTCTATTTAAAAATTGTAACTGCTTATAAAAAGTGGACAAAACATGTTCAAAATCATCTACGTTAAAATCGGGCTAAAACGATGCATTAACAATGATAATTTGGATGCAAGTGCTTAGCTTTGTTTAAAATATATTGCCAGGAACATCAACCGCCTAATAACCCGGAAGGTTATGTGCAAGATCTTATCGACACTGGAGTCTGCACCTTAATTTTAAAGTTTAGTTTTTTAAGAAGAATAAAAATTCAATACTATATTTTCAGGTGGTACAAACGGCACTTTCGGAGACGCAAGATCCCGAAGACATCAGCACAACCGTAAAAGCCTTCATGGCTGCAGATCTCCCGAACGAGCTCATTGAGTTGTTGGAAAAGATCGTTCTTGACAACTCCGCTTTTAGTGAACACAGGTAAAGTAAAGTTGGATCATTTTGTAAAACTCTTAATCATAGATTTTTGGATGCAAAGCCGTTCTGTTTTTAAGCAATAATTAATAAAAATGTAAAAGAGATGAGAGGAATTTGACATGAATGAGAAACAAAAGTGGTGAAACTACAAAAATATTTTAATAAATTTTCGTTTTGCTTTGCAGGAATCTGCAGAACTTGTTGATCCTGACTGCGATTAAAGCGGACCGCACTCGAGTCATGGAGTACATCCAGCGCTTGGACAACTACGACGCTCCCGACATTGCCAACATCGCTATCGGATCTGAGCTCTACGAAGAAGCTTTCGCCATCTTCAAGAAGTTCGACGTTAACACATCCGCTATTCAGGTACCTTTCAAAGTTACTGGCTTCTTGCTTTATTTTCTAGAGTTTAATAGTATTTTTTATAAAAATATTTTTGGTTGTAACTTTTAAAGGTTTTTTGTATAGGTTTTGATCGAGCACGTGGATAACTTGGACCGGGCGTACGAATTCGCGGAGCGGTGCAACGAGCCCGGTGTATGGGCATCTTTGGGCAAGGCCCAGCTGCAGAAAGGAATGATCAAGGAGGCGGTGGACAGCTTCATAAAGGCCGACGACCCTGCCGCATACATCGAAGTCGTGGAAAAATGCACGGAGCTCGGTGAGCGGATTATTTACTTGCGAAAGGAAACTGGGAGCAATTTTTAGTTTATCAAACAGATGATTTAATACACAAATTTAGTAAACCATTAAAGTTTTTCTTTTTTTTTCTAGATTTCGTTTTACAAGCGGTGGGTTTATACAGCTGTATTTTTTCTACCTGTTGCCTTGTTGGATTTTTTTAAAGAGAATTTTGACCCTTTAAGCTTTTAAGAAAGTTTACGTGTGCTAAATAGGTTCGGTATCGACGATTTTTTAAAATTTTACGCAAAAGGCGCATGGAATGGGTACCCCAGACACGCAGTAACAGTAACCATTGTGGCCTGCCGGTAACCGGTAACCTGCTAGCATAGGTGAGCACGGTCGGGGAGGCTAGGGGGGTGGTTACCCGGGGTAAATCGAATTTTGAATTCTAGGAGGGGGGTCCCAGGGGGTCCGGACCCCCCCCCCTAGCTTTTTGGGGGGTCAACCCGGGGTACGAAATTTTGAAATCTAGAGGGGGGTCAGGTGGGGTCCGGTGTCCAAAGCAAAACAGTTTTAAACCAGAATAACTTTAATAATTGTTCTTTTTATAGGATGGATAATACTACATTTTATTAAATAAAAAGCCATATTCATGTATAAAAAGGGTGTAAAAGCATGAATATGTGATGAAAATTCACGTTTTTGGAAGAAAATTTAGTATAAAAAAGGTACCTAAAATTTTCCCGAGTGGGGAGGGGGGGGGTCAGATTTCAAAATCTAGAGGGAGGTCAGGGGTAAAAAATTCGAAAATTTGGGGGGAGGGGTGGGCCCTAGATTTTCGTAGATGGGGCCCCAAAATTTCGCGGCTTGGGGGGGGTGGACCCCACCCTGCCCCCCCCCCCTTTCTCACCTATGCCTGCTAGTGTCCTTAGCAACCGTCTTGGTTAATTAAATCCACTTCAGTCGAACGAAATCCAGTGTATTTCTTTTAATTCTTTTTTTAGCTTATCTTGTTGTTGCTTAAGATCATAATGCCGTGTTAAAAATACTTAAAGGTGTGGTGCGGAGTCAAACTTTTTATCTTTGATTTTGATAATTTTTTTTGGAAAAACCTTACCCTGCCTGCACCCAATACCCCACACAAATTTTTTCAACAAAATATCTCCAGTGGTTTAGAAGTTATGACCCCCCCCCCCAAAAAAAAAAAATTTCAGTCATAGGTATTTTTTGGGGGGGAGGGGGGGCAGAAGGGTCCACCCCCTTTCTGGAGCCAAAATTTTGGACCCCCCCCTAGAAAAAATCTAGGACCCCCCTCCCCCCCCAAAGCTCGAGAGCGGTCCGGTCCTACCCCCCCCCCCCCCCCTTTAGCGAGGCTCCGCCCGACCAATTTGGAAGTATATTTTTTTATTTACTGTCAAAAACACGGTTTTTTACTTAAAAACAGTGTTTAAATACACTTTTTAGGCCTAAATAGGCAGTTTTAGTACATAAAATTCAATATTAAACCTAAACACACTTAAATTATTGAGTTATAAAAAATTTTGTTAAAAAATTGGATCCACTGACCCCCCCCCCCCAAATTCAAATCTCGCACCGGGGGTCGACCCCCCCCCCTAAAAAGCCAGGGGGGTCCGGACCTCCTGGACCCCCCTAAAAAATTTTGGCCTTTCACCCGGAGGTGGACCTCCCCCCCCCCCAAAAAAGCGTAGCCAGGGGGGTTGTAGGGGTGGCAACCCCCCCCCCCCTTTTGGGTTGGCGGAGGTAAAAATTTGGGGGTCCGAAGAGAACAATTTTAAAAAATTTCCTCGCGCTTCGCTCCGCTCAGCGCTCGACATTTATATACCTTTTTACAAGATTTAAGTGATGTTTTTAATGAATTTCAAAGACAATTTTAGAAAATTTTTTCGTGCTATTGCACGATTTTTAATGTTATACCTTTTTAAACAGGAAATTTTTCAAGTGTAACTTAAAAAACAATGCAAATAACAACAAAAAGAATCACCTAGCTCGAAGCGCAAAAAATTTTACCCTTTTTTAATGTCTTTTTTACGGTATTTTGAAAATTCGGAGTACAACCCCCTACAACCCCCCCCCCTTCGAGTACAACCCCCTTTTCCGAAATCCTGGCTACGCCCCTGCTCCCCCGCCCCTAGCAGACTCGACCAAAAACACTTATGCAAACGACGGCAGTGATTTTATGAAGTTTGCCCAACCTTTTTTACTTTCACTTCGTGTTCTTAGCGAACAAATCGAGGGTTTTTGTACGAGAAACGCAATATCACGACAAATACTAAACCAATTTTAACGATCAATGTATCTAATTAAAGTAGAAAGTAGTCGCTTTTTTGACTGCATAACTTGTAGCTTAACTCGGTATACCCCTTATGCAATTTTTCATAATACGGAATTGTCAAAAAACGCCATTTTTGGAGTTCATAATTCCTGAACCACTGGAAATATTTTGTTGAAAAAAATTTTGTGGACTATTGGGGGCAGGGGTAAGGTTTTCACAAAAAATTATCAAAATCGAAGATAAAAAATTTGGCTCCGCACCGCACCTTTAAGATTACAATTTTTTTAGTTGGTTGAGTGCACTCAAAACAAAGTGCATTGAATAATGTTAACATTCCGTACCAGCTTATCTTAAAAAAATAAATTTCACTCCAACAGCACTCAATATTACAATTATTTTTCTATTATGATGATTTTTTGACCGTTACGGTACGGGGGCTTTATGCCTGTTAGTGTTAGCAGACTCACATAATAAAATAAATTAAATATGCCTTTGCTAACTTGTTTTCTTTTCGATCATCCGTTTGAATTGACCTAAAATAAGAGTTTTAGACCAATGGGAGGATCTGGTGCGTTTCTTGCAGATGGCTCGAAAAAAGACCAGGGAGTCCTACGTTGAAACAGAACTGGTTTACGCGTACGCGAAAACCAACCGCCTTGCTGATCTCGAAGAGTTTATTTCGGGACCGAATCATGCCCAAGTTCAACAAGTATGTTTTTGTTTTAACATTTGTAAAATACTGCAGTGTTTAACTTCAAGTATATAAACAAGGTGATTTAACTCTTTTTTTCAGTATTTAATTGATGTAAAAATGTCAAAAAAAAGTTAAACAATAAGTTTTGAAAAATTTTCTCTTTGATTTTTTACAATTATAAATTTAAATAATAAAAATGTCATCCTAGTTTATTTTATAAGTTTTTCTAAATTATGTTTTTATTAAAGAAACTAAACCTTAAAGTTTTTTTTTGTTATCGGAAAAATAGTAGGAAATAATTTTACTGTTATTAAGCAAAATTTAATTAAAATTGCTTAAAAAATTCCTAGTTTAAAAGTTTAGGTGTCTGATAATTCTTAATTTTTAAAATATGCAGGTGGGAGACCGTTGTTTTGAGAACAAAATGTATGAGCCAGCCAAATTGTTATTCAACAACATCAGCAACTTTGCCAAATTGGCCGTCACTCTGGTTCGACTCGGAGACTTCCAAGGAGCTGTGGACGCAGCTCGAAAAGCCAACTCCACAAAAACATGGAAAGAGGTATAGCTTTATATTCTTCAGTTTTCACCTCTTTTGGCGCCAAGGGGCTTCTTGTCTTCTTGAATTTAGATTTATTTTTTTGTCAGTTACAGCTCCGAAAGCTTTTGTGGCTTTTTGTCAGTATTTTCAAAAAAACAGTAAATGTTACAGTTTAACCACATTATTCTTGATTGTTACACGCCTTAAGCTCACGCGTTTATGAACAAAATTTATATTGCCACAAGACAAAAATTTTTTAATTAATATAGCCCAGTAACATTGTGTAAGTTTAGTAATAAGATTTTAATTTTTTGTTTTCACAAAATGCGTTTAAAGCTTGTCATTATTTAATTATTTTTTTATTCAACATTTGACTACAAACTTTTTGGACACAAAAATTCCACATTTGGACACAAAAAGTTGTACTGCACTCTGTGCAGATTTTTCAAAAAGGCAAGGGGGGCTGAAAGACGTGTATGTGTGTATTGAATTTTCAAAATACTACTAAAGACATTTAAAGAGTCGCATTAGCTATAATTATTATTGCAACTGTGCAACTGTGATTTATTCGATTGATGCATTGTATTGTATTATTATACTATAATATGTGTTTCTTTTTTTAAGTAATAAAATGATAAAAAGAGAAGTAAAATTATCCGGGCTTTAAAAATTGTTCATTGATTGATAGTCTTTAAATCAAAAACATCGTTTATATTGTAAAAAGGTATAAAATTTATATGACACAACACAATGAGATTATGGTCGAGTGCTAAGCGGAATGAAATTTTTGCCCTAATTTCAAAATAAATTTGCCTAAATAAAAAATTTTTTACGTGCGCCGGCCAAAAAGTAGAAGGAAGTTGCCACCGTTGTCCTCCCTGGCTACAATATTTTCTATGCTTTATTAAAAAAAAAACAACAAAATTTTTGCTTTAAAATATTTTTCTTGGAGGATAGGTCCACAATAGTTTTACACAAAAATAAAAGCTCAAAATTCACAGTATTTTTCTGATTCTGGCTAGAAATTTTTTTATAAAGTAGTGTAATTGTGGTCAAACTGTAACAATCGTATGTAACATTCTAAGAATGATGTAAAATTATTTTTGTATTTTTCTAGTCTGCAAAAGAGGTGCGTAAATGAATGTAGTATTTGCATACAATTTAATATTAGTTTTTCAGTAGATTACCGACTGCTATTTTTAGAAAAAATAACTCAAATACTTACAGTAATATATTTTAGAGGAGTTGCGTTTTCATAAATGTCTATTTTATGATGTTGATCATTAAATAGCTATAGCATTCAACGTAATGAGGGAAAAGTAGGTAGATGTTTTATTATATATAATTATTCATAATTAAAAAAACCTTTTTTTAGTGGAACCCCCTTTAGTCTGCCTGCCCTTTTGTATCAATAAACTTTGTGTTCAATAAATGTATAAAATTTTGCTTTGGGGAGTATAAACATAAAACTACCAGTTTTTAAAATGTTGGTGCTTCTGTCTAAAAATTTAAAGGTTTTCAGTATTCCATCATGTTGCAGAAAAAGTTTAAAATTACTTTGATTTACATTCATGTTGCAAGATGTTGAACTTTCCTAACCCCCTAAGCTTATTTTAAATAAAATGAGCAAAAAACATAATTTTTCTCTGAATAACATCACTAAAAATTTTTTAGTTTTTGAATCATGCTGTAAGTTTTGAGTTATTTGCATCCTTTTTAACCTCTTTTGTTCATAAAAATTGGGTTTTACTGTCGTGAATTTTTCACTTCTAGATGTACTGCTTGCTTGTGAAATTAGCGACAACCTTTTAGTAGAAGTAAAACAATTTATTATTGTGCTAAACAATTTGATTTTTGCAATTAAAAAATAAATAGTTTGTGTTTACACTATTATAAAAGAAAAAAAGTAGTTTTTATGTGTTTAATTTTGTACCATTAAAAGCGTGTTTAGCTTTTGTCAGCTTATCTTTCTTGGTGGTTAGCATATCAAAAAACGCACGATATTGTAAATCGCAATTTTACTGATTTTAATTTTACGATTGATCAAACGCTTGTTATTTAATGTTCTGTTATAGTTAAAATATTTAAACTTTGCACGATAGCAATAAAAATATAATAGAAAAAAATCTGAGAATATATGAGTTGTAATTATCATCAAGGTATAAAACTACAATTTCGGTATAGCTCATTGCAAAAACCTATTAATTTCAAAAATATTGGCATGATTTTTTATCGTAAAAATTATATTTATTTGTTTTCTAAATTGTATAGATACCACCGAAACCGGCCACACATGTTTTAGTGTAAAAAAATTTTTTTTAAAATAAGTATTTTATTGACTAGTCTGACTAAATTGCCTGGAATAAATAAAAATGAAATTGTTTTTTGGGTAGTTTTGAAAAGAAAAATATTCCGGATTTTTTTCTTTTCTGCTAATCATGCATTATTGAATACAGCAAAAGTATTTGCAGGTCTGTTTCGCGTGCGTGGAGGCTGAAGAATTCAGACTGGCTCAGATCTGCGGTTTGCACATCGTCGTACACGCTGACGAACTTGAAGAACTCATTAACTTTTATCAAGGTAAGCCTTGTTGGCATAAATGGGTACATTTTGAGATTGGAAAAAAAACCGAATCAACGGGGAAGTACCTCTCTCCGAATTTTTTCAGGGGAGGAATTTCAATAACATAGGGGAGATTATGAGCCACTCCCTTTTTTAACGCTCAAATTGTGAGTTTCAAAACTACTTAGTCACTACTGGCAATACTGCGAAATGCTATCACAATTAAATTAGTAAAAGTAACCCCAAAAAGTGTTGATAGCTTCAAAATTTTAGAAGTATAAACGTCAATACTCGTTTTTTTTAACAGTACAGATAAAATATAAAAACAATAGCAATGATTCGTCGCTATAGCCACAATCAAGGATGAAAAAAGAAAATTTTTTTTGTGTCTATTGGTTTAACACATAGAGAAGCAATTATTTCAGACGAAGCACGCACAAAATACAGTTTTACTCGCTAAATCCAGATTACGACCATGTTCTTTTCAAATATTTTTAGAGAACCGTTAATACCTACGTATTTTTATAGGTTTTTGGAGAAACCTCATAAAAATTGCAACACTTAAAAAAATGCTTTTTTACTACTTTCGCTTTTTTATTGGTTTGATTTCTAAATCGTTGTAAAATTTAGTAAAGTTTTTTTTTTCAAAAAAATTAATAAATAAGATTTCGTAGTGTCTAAAAATTTACTGCTTTTCAGAGCACTGTTGAAGTACTTTCCGTTTCAAATTTTTTACTGTGACTACGTATGATTTTGAAACTGTTTGTCTAAATTTTTATTGTGTAGGACCCTGTGCTGTCGCTGTGTGCAAGAGTTAAATAATCACTCATATCTTTATTAAGAGATGACACAGGGGTTTTTCTAGAAGTGACGTGATATATTTTTAATTTATGAGATTTTATTTTATTATAGATCTAACTATATTTCCTTTTTTACTGGTTACAGGTGGTGGGTATTTCGAGGAGTTGATTGCGCTGCTGGAAGCAGGTCTCGGTCTGGAACGCGCTCATATGGGCATGTTCACAGAACTGGCCATTCTCTACTCAAAATACAAACCAGAAAAAATGCGCGAACACTTGGAGCTTTTTTGGTCCCGCGTCAACATACCCAAGGTAAACATTGCTTTATTTGGAATACTTTAAAAGTAAATCTTAGTAGTGTTTATAGTATTTCTCACTATAACTAAAAATGCGTCATCCTGATAAATTCGTTTTTTACCGATTATTTACGTTCTGAAAAAGTTCTTAAAAAACTTAAATTGTCAGTTTTAATCAAGAAACTGCGTTAATATTGTCGTTTTGATTTTAAATGTACAATATTTTGAAGCGTGTAGTGTAATACAACTATGTGACTTTTTAGTTTAGTTTAGCAGCCTGTGAGAAAAAGGAGTCTATACATTGGTTTTGTACACAAAAATCATTCTTAATTATTCTGAAGAGAATGTTTTTGTACGACTCCTAGAAAAAAGTGTGAAACAGACAACTAAACATTCTATCTTTTTTGAATGCTTGGTTCACGATTTCACAAACACATTGTTTAAATTTCATTGACTTGTGTATAAATATTTTTTTTAATTTTCGTTTAAAATGTTTGTTGGCATTGCATATGTATAGTTTTTTACAATATTTTATTTTCATTTGAAATATTTGTAGGTCTTGCGTGCGGCTGAGCAGGCTCATCTCTGGGCGGAGTTGGTGTTCCTGTACGACAAGTACGAAGAGTACGACAACGCCGTCACCACCATGATCGCACATCCAAGCGAGGCCTGGAGAGAACAGCACTTCAAGGAAATCATACCCAAGGTAGCGTATACTTGCTCTACTGTAAAAAGTCATTTATATTTTGTCGAAACTTTACCCGGTTCTGAACGCCAAAAACATGCTTTTAGATAGTTTTTGCGTTAGATTTTCCATCTTGTCAACAAAACGCTTTCTCTTGTTTTGAATTTTTCTTGTGAGTAAGTCAAGTGACATCAACTTTCACCACTATTTCAGATAATTCTAATAATTTTTGATTACATACTGAATTTGTATATTTTTGGAGAAAAAATAATTAAAGGGAGCTTTATAGGTGGCCAATATTGAACTGTACTACAAGGCCATTCAGTTCTATTTGGACTACAAACCGATGCTGTTGAACGACCTCTTATCCCACTTGGCTCCCCGTCTGGACCACACCCGCACCGTGAACATGTTCCAGAAGAATGGACAATTGGAAATGGTGAAACAGTACATGCGCACAGTACAAAACCTTAACAACAAGTCTATTAACGAGGCTCTCAACGGACTACTTATCGACGAAGAGGACTATCAGGTGGGTGATCACGCCACGCGGATATATGCTCAAGAACACAGAGGGAAATAATACAATATACATGCAGGAACAGATACGCACGCATACAAACAAACACGCTTTTTAGCATTTCAGCTCTGCTTCTTATTTGTTAAAAAGTAATATTTATGACTTATTTAAATATATTATTTCACATACATTAATGTAATAAACCATTTTGATGATTACAATAATATTATGTTATTATTATTTTGTTATTTATATTATTTGCATTATAGAATTAAATGAATAAAAATTTAATTATAGGGACTTCGAGCATCGATCGACGCTTTTGACAATTTTGACAATATCGCCTTGGCACAGAGATTGGAACGGCACGAGCTTTTAGAATTCAGGCGCATTTCTGCCTATTTATACAAGGTACGACGGATTGGTATTATTATGTTGTTTAGTTTTATAATAATATTATAATATTATTATAAAATAATTGATTTGGCATTTTAGCCCTTGCGTTATTTTTAAAAAATTTTTAGTGGTTTTCGTTCCTGGTGTCTATTCTTATTATTTTTTTTATTGGTTTATAAATTTAAAATAAAATTAAAGACTCATTATTTTATCTAGAATTTCAAAGTTAATAAAACAAAACATTAAAGCTGTTTGGTTTTCTATTGTAAAATATGTAAAGCACTTATTATTAATAATGCTGAATTTTGTTTTTAAAATTTTCATAATGTTAATTTTAGGGAAATAACCGATGGAAACAATCTGTTGAACTCTGTAAGAAAGATAAACTTTATAAAGTAAGTGTATTTTTATCAAATTAAAAAAAATCTATTTCAAAATATAAAATACTTTTTAATATTCATTTTAAATACACATTTTATTGAATTAATAACATTATGTTAAGGATGCAATGGAATACGCTGCAGAATCAAAGAATGCTGAAATCGCCGAAGATCTTATGGGTTTCTTCCTGGACGAAGGTGATTAAAATTTTTGTTTAACAGGCTTTAGGGTTAAACAGAAAACTCCTAACAAAATTTGTTTATTTATATTTTGAAGTACATGTTTGTTTTATTAATTCACGTAACGATAAGCTCTAAAATAAAAAATACGATAAAAATATTTTGCTAAAAAACGTAAATGACTTGTTTTAATTTTGTTTATATTCACATTTTAATTAATATAATATTGCTTTTATTTTCACTTTGATGAAAACATTTAGGCCTGCACGAATGCTTCGCGGCGTCCCTTTACCAATGTTATGATCTATTGAGACCTGACGTCATTTTGGAATTGGCTTGGAAACACAAAATTATGGATTTCGCAATGCCCTATATGATTCAAGTCATGCGAGAATGCACACAGAGAGTACGTTACTGTTTTTATCTGATTTTAAATATTGATTTTTGAACTTTTAAGTAGAAAAATAAATTGCTTTGAAAGAAAAGACGAAAACAAAACCACAACAAAAAAAGTATAGCATTTAAATCTGCTGGCTTGCCAAGTTTCGTACCTACGTACTAACACTTCCAAAATCTAGCCTTTTTCTTGAGACATCGAAATATTTTACTGACTTGTCCGTCACAACCAAAAAAAACACGCATTATTGCAGGAAATGGTTAATCTTATAAAAAGTCTTATTTTCTAAAATTATGAACTATGGTATGTTGATACTACGAAAGAAGTAAAACAATTATAATTTAGATTGAAAAATTAGAAGTCGCAGAAGCACAAAGAAAAGAAGAGATACATTCAGAAAATCCTCAAGGAATGATTATGAGTAAGTTAATTAGAAAGTTTTCAAAACAAGCGGTAGGGTCATGAGACCATGGGTAAACTTGATCTACTCACTTCTTTTTTGATGTAATAACTTAAGTTCACGATCTCATCCTTAGTTTATTGAAGAAATCAAAATAGAAGCATAAAGATATAACTCTGTTTAAAACTGATACATTTGATTTGTTGTTCGTGACAATCATAATAAGCTTAATATTTTATTTGCAAGAGCAATTCTTTCTGCCAAATTCGGCAGAAATAAAAAAAAAATACAACGTGAGGGATGTTTTTTGTATGCAAAAAGCTTAAAATATAGATAATAAAACATCGTCAGTAAAATAAATGGCTACAAATTGAAAGCACTCCGACTATTGACTCTTGGTTATGGCTTTGTGTTGTGTATGCCACCGCAATCGTAAAAATTTTTAATCTTAGAATTGGGGCTATAACTTACCCTGTGATCGAATTGGACGTTAGATGAAGATGTTAAAATTTAGCCGTTTCAGAGAACAATATTGACGAAAGGCATCAATCGCACAACATGGGCCGTAAAGTTAGGAGTCACCTTACTTAACTGGAGATGTGTTCCATTAACTGAAAAAAATCATTGTTTATCTCCCACTAAGTTATCCGCCCGTCTAATAATCAATTAAAAAAATAGTCACGCACGGATAAGCAAAATTGTCTCTCTGTGAGCTGGGCATGAATTTTCTAAAATGTGTTCATCTGCCGTAGTACGTTTCCCCAAAATTTTTGATGGTGGTACTTCACTACATTTTTCTCCCCAACTCTTAAATAAAATTCCGATTACATGCTGTCAACGCCAGCTACTTTTTACGGCTTATTGTTTGATTTATTGCATAATGAGTACTTTTATTATCCCATAATTACTTTTTAGTTTTCTAGCGGTTGAATGGTTTTTCATTCCTTGTGTACGTTATCCCATAATTTTTAATGATAGTGCTCCGTTCTCTACCCCATTTGAAATAAAGTTCCGATTACATGCTGTGCTGTGTACCTTTCATTTGAATATAAGTAGTTTTATTGCTCCATACCAGGGGAGGGGCAATCTCCGCGGGTTAGTGAAAATATGTGCCGGTCTCACAAAATATTTTCGCCCCCTCCCCCATTCATCGCCGGCCGGCGATTCCCTCATAGCGCGATACCATGATATTTTCGCCTCCCGGTGAGCCTATCATAGATTTGAGCTATTATATTTTCGCCCCCGCCGATTTCCTCGTAGGCTGAGCGAGCCATAATATTTTCGACCTCCCCCCCTGTAATTTTCATTTTATTAATGAGCGTTTCTTAGTTTTACGGTGTTTTTTTGTAACAAAATTTTTTTTTGCATTTAAAAGTATTTTTTATATAATTTTTTACAAAATAATGTTTTTTTCGTGCGTAAATCAATATTCTACAAATACATGCAAAATTTCTAAACCATTATTTCATGTTTTTTTTTTCAAAACAATTTTAGAATCATTTAGAATAAAAATTATTAAAGACGCACCGGATTATAGTTTTATTGTAAGGCGTAAAAATATTACAGAATGAATAAGGTTATTATTTTATTTTTGAAAACAATACATTTTATTCCGTGGTTTTTTAATAAATTTTGTTGGGCGACGTGCGTTTAATCTTTAATCAAATTAATTTAGCATATATTTTGGTTTCAACAAAAATTTTAAACATAAAAATAAAAGAAAAATATGTGACTTTATATAGTGATGGTTTTTCGATCTCTGAGCTCCGTAGAAGAACTTGCCTTTTGAAACTTCAGATCTTTTGAAATGATAAAAAAATAGTCTTAAAATATATAAGAATAACTAAAGAAATATTTTAAGCTAATAAGCCGAAGTGAAGCTTCTGCTTTTGAGGCATCGGATCATCCCCAATAATGATCTTTCTCGGAGCTCTGATTTTGGGAGCTTGAACCTTGAAGCTATTGTTTAATTGTGTGGGATCTTTGAAGCTATTGTTTACAACTCATTCGGACCTGATAATTGACAAAATTTTCTTTTAAGTTAATGCAATATAACTCAAATTATATACTAGGAAGCTCAAAATGTTTTTTGGATCCAAACGTTTAATAACTTTGCGCAATTTTCTATCTTTTAAATTTTCGGTCAACCGCCCCTTTAAAGACCAAAAATAAAAAATGAATCCCGAAAAAAAATTTGAAAATTTGAAACGTTTTTTTTTGTCCGAATTCGCTTGGCGGTCATTTTGAGTTATTTCCCGTAAAGATCCGTTAAGATTAAGGTATTTAAAATCGAGGGTAAAACTACGGGCCGGCACATATTTTCACTAACCCGCGGAGATTGCCCCCCTCCCCTGCTCCATACTTATTTTACAGTTTGCTAGCGGTTAATGCTAATATAATTGTTGTATTTTATTTTAGACGAACCTCAATTAATGTTAACTTACGGCCAACAAGTTCCAGTGGCTCCTGCCGGTTACGCCCCCGGTTACCCAGCCGGACAGCAAGCGTACATGCCCCCTGGTGGGGGTTACCCGGGTGCCGGTTACGGAATGTAAAAACTAACTGACATAATTAACACTGTAGTTTACACTGCTCCCCTGACAAATTACATTTTTCTCAGACTCCAGATTCCAGTGTATTGTATGTATAATCTAAGAAAAAAAGGATAATCAACACCATTTTGCCACCTTTCTTCTTTTGTCATTCACTCAAATCCATTGCGAAAATGAATTATTATGGAGAGGAGAACAATTAGTGATAAAAAAATCCGTTGACGAATGAATTGATCTGTGACAGCGGGCTATTATTGAGTACATTTTTATTGCTAAAATAACTTATTTGAAATTATAATGTCGTGATGTGTACGTGATAGGTAGATATTAAAATAACAAAAGTATACGTTGGCTTTATTTTGATGCCTTTAGTATTAAAGTTAAATATTTATTTACTATAGCCTAAATTCTTTTTACGTAAGTGTTATTTTGGAATACCTGTTGCTGTTGTACTATCATAGTAAATAAATTAAGTATTAAGTATTAAGCATATGTGACCCCAGCCATGAAATTTAAGCCAACCCGCCGAAATTTCGAAATTTTTTACCCTTGAAGCTTACCACCCCCCCCCCCCTCCCCCAAAATTAAATTTGACTACTCCCCGCCAATCTGACTGACCCTCCAAACACAACGTATTTGTACGCCCAAAACCACATTTTATTTAAAAAATTTTCAGTAATATCGTATAAAAAAATTTATGGGTTAAAAGTATTTTCTTTAACACTTCGGACCTCCTCTAGTGTTTAAATTTTTCTATCCTGAATCGACATCCTCGTTGCCACTGGAAACGAACACACCAATGTTTTTGTCTGAAGCTTTTTATTTGATTTAAAAAACGACTACAATTCATAAATTCCTTAAAGTGAACGTTTAACAGTTACGGATAATAATAATAATATGATGTCGATATTCAAATTCTCAAAATTATTAATTAATAGCAAATAGGTTTTAAAGTTTTATGCAGTTTCCCTTTTTGTTTTCTACGTTAACTACAATAAATGCGTTATTATGATTATTTTTAATTAAAACTTTCGCAGTGGTATTTAGGTTTGATACGTTTATCGCTTGATCAGTGTTATCGTCGTATTGTTTTTGTTGATTTTATATTGATTTATGATTTCTAATATTTTTTTGAAACATGTGCAGTAATAAATTAAGCATTCTTTGAGCTCAGCTGGTTCTAAATTGAATGAAATATTCCAATAGCTATTTATATTTTTGTATATAAAAAAATGGAAAATAAAATTGTTTGATGTTTTAAAAAGTAATTATTTTGAATCAATTTAGTACGGTTGAGCTAGGCTTAGGTGCCATTTTATAAAAGTGAAGTGAATTTGTTTTCTAAATGTTTTTATGTGCAATTTGTTGCTTTTTAATCAATGTGGAGGTAAATAATAAGGCTAAATAATAAAATGTTTTTTTATTGATAAATTATTTATCTCCAAAATACTATCAAAGCTGAGTATTCTAATAGATATAGGTATTTGATTTGTGTATTATTCGCGTCAAACATCCCATCTGAAATCGAGTCATTGGCAAATAATGCTTTTTATTCGTTAATTACACTTATCACATGTACCTTTATTAGATTATTCTGTTCGATTTTATTTTAGTTAAGTTTTATTCTTTGGTGTTGTGGGGTTTATCGGTTTATAGTGGAACATTCCTCTATGTTAGGCCTTTTCTTTTAATGGTTTCTACAACATAATATTTGTATAGTATAATGTATAACTATATACTATAAAATTATATACACTAAAAATGTTAAACGACGTATGGTGTTTATAATAGTATTTAGAGTTTCCTATTATAATATATTCTACCCCTGTCAACCATATTTTTCCATTACTAATAAATGGTGTAAAAATTATTTTAGTAATTTGCATTATTCAAAAACACATTGCACTAGAATTTATAATACACATATAGTATGAACCCCATAATACACTGGATTAAAACGACTATTGCGTAATACTTGCATATATTTAGAAAAGGTGGCGAATTTAAAATGGAATTAAAGGGGTCCCTATATAAAAACACCATCAAAATCACCATAAAGTGTCAATTTACCATAAACATAATGCGTTTGCAATATTTCCTTTAAATTTTGACACTTGAAAAATACAAACAAAAATACATCAATAAAATTTAGTTTGATATCAAATTAGCTATAAATTAATATATTTATTTTCTAAATCAACCTTTCGTTAGTGAAATATGAACATCTAAAAACAATTTTAATCCACATCATTTTTGACAAACTTTAATATAATCAAACTGGGTTTTTTTAACAGTGATATTTTTATGTGTTGTGTCATTAGATGCTATAGCAATAATTCGCAAGTCATGAATTTAAATTATCAAGGCTGAGTGTTTGTTACCTCGACAGTACAGTAGCAGGCTCCGTACAATGGTACAAAATAAATGGATAAATTACACACAATGTATAAATATGATGCATTTAAAATATTTTTTCATAGTCTAAAAAATTTGGGCATAATTCAAGAACGATTTGTAAAAAAATTAATCTACTATGATAAACTTGGAGCTCGATTTTACTTTTGCCTTTAGCCCCAGGAAAATAAGGTAAGAACAAAACAGTCACGAAACAAATCATAGTTTGCCAAAAATATTTTCAATGTAATTTTTATGATCTGTTTTCAGCAGCACACCACGACAAAGGGCTTATTTACAAAAACTTGAAACTTTATAAAAAGAAAGAAAAGGGATTTATAAAAAATACACTTGCGAAAAAAGAGTCCGCCAGGGGGCAGGGAGCGCTCCCCCAAAGAAAACCGCATTACAGTGACACCCGCCCCTAAAATTTGGAGGGTACCGGCCACCCCCCTAAAATTCGGGGGGGGGGCTCCGAGCAAAAACGCGAAAAGTGGGGGTATTGGAGGGCAGACTCCAAAAGTTTCGGGACACCTCCTTGACACGGGCAGTGAGGACCCAAGGCTGCCCACCGCATTGTGCCACTAGTGCAACTCAAAACTAAAACTGCAAAAAAAAAAAACGAACTGTCAAAAAAGTAGGCTCCTCACTACAGGAAACTACGTAAACATGTTTTTTGCCCAACACACGAGGAGTAGAGGCGTTTTATACAAAAAAAAGATTTGGAATAAAAAATACATTATTAAAATTCACTAACTCGTTTTTGTTCTTTCTATTCGTATTTATTTAGTTAAAACCGTACAAAACGTTCTTTTTTATGATGTTTTTTTAAATTAATGGAAACTTGTTTTTTAAGCGAAACTGTGCGGAGCGTGGCGCATGAGAACGTGTAATGACAGATCGTGAGAGCTTTTTGGTTTTATTGCAACTGAAACCTTAATGTTAATTGAAACTAAAAAATTTTTCTCCATTAAAACTAAAACCATTTTAACAAAGGTCCGTGAATTATTACTGTAATTTAATCTTATATGTTTAGTTTTAAGTTATAGCAACAGTTTTGAGTGTACCTCAAAAACTATTACAATCATTTTTTAAATTTTTTGAATCATTTTGTCGATTGTTACAATCATCAAATTGAGTGCACAAAAATCCAATTTTTTATTTATTTATTGCCAGGAACCAAAACTGCGTTAAAATTTATTTATGCAAAATAGCGGATTTTTACTGGAAAAGTTGTACAAAATTACGACAAAAATTTTTTTGAAACATTTTTTGTTGAAAAAAATCGATATTTTTTTTTTTTTTTGCGTCATGTTTCCTGATACACTCAATCCAATTTTTAAAGGTAAATAATTAAGAAAATTTAACCAAACGACGATGTTCATCTATAAGAATACATTTTTTGGTTATATGTTTTTAATTTGTAAGAGGAGAAAAGCATATATTTATAAAAATAGTCCGCATGAGCAAACATCCGTCAACACAACAGTACGGAAATCAATACATTACTTATATATCCTATGTCTTGAGAAAAGAAAATTATAAAATTTTAAAAGTTGGTACGCAGTTTTGTTCGAAACGCGTATTAAAAATCTAAAAATGCACAAAAAAAAATACTGTACTTAACATAGCTAAATATTAATACGTTCCGCGTGGCCTTTTTTCGCGCCCATCGCTGAAAATTTCGCTCGGCAAATATGAAACTTCCGTCACACGGAGCACGATGATGAATAAACCTAATCAATGTATGACCTAGGCTCAACCGAGACGATTAAGCCTTTTTGTGTGTGTTTGTGTGCCCAGTGGGCAAGCAACTTGAAACGGGCTAAGCCTACAGTAGCAATATGCAAATTTTTACAATATGAAATAATTAGTGATGGGTGGAACTGTGAAACACCGGTTTTCAAAAAATCTGGAATAGGAACCGAAAGCGGAGTTCCAAATTTTGCCTAAAACATGCGGGACCCGGAACCGGAACTGTCTATCACACTGAGGGATGCCCGGAACACCGAACCAGAATCTAATTGAGATTTTCCAAAATCCGGAATAGGAACCGGAACCGGATACCTCAAATTTCGCCCGGAACATCCGCAAACCGAAACTGCCCATCACTAATGCATCCATATCTAAAATTTGCATATTGCTACTGTACAGCTTTAACCATTTCAAGTTGCTTGCCCATGGGCACACAAACACACACAAAATATCTTGCTAGACCACCCTGAATTACGACCTAGGTCATACGTAGTGTTTACCGCGGTAGGGTTACATTGGTCATACAAAAATACTACCACTGTGACGGAAGTTCTATATTTGACGTAAGTTTCACGATTGTAACGGCGAATCATCACGTGAACGTGTTAATATTTCACTATAAATATATTTTAAGTAAGTATTTTTTTTGTTGTACATTTTTTTCTGTTTTAAATCGTGTTTCAAACAAACGCTCGTACCAACTTTTAAAGTTTAATTTTCTTTTCTCTAGTACATAGATTATTATAGTAATGTATTGATTTTCCGTAATATTGTGGAGTGTAGACGGATGTTTCGTTAAGTGGGATACTTCTATATTTATTGGTTTTTGTTGGGTTTGTTTATGATCTATTGTTTTATTTCCTTCTTACAATTAAAAACATATAACCAAAAATGTATTACTTCCTATTAAATAAACATCAGCGTTTGGCTTAATTTTTCTTAATTATTTACCTTTTAAAAACTTGGAAAGTATTCAACTGTATCAGGAAATATAACACAAGAAAATTTTCGCCGACAGTATACTCAATTTTTGACAAAAATGTTGCGAGAAAATTTTTGTCGCAAACATTAATTTTGTACAACTTTTCCAGTAAAAATCCGCTATTTTCCGTGCAGAAAATTTTAACGCAGTTTTAGTTTCCTGGCACTAATAAATAAAAAATTGCGATTTTTTGTGCATCTCAATTTGATGATTGTAACAATGGCAAAATGATTCAAAAAGATTTAAAAAATGATTGTAATAGTTTTTTGACCATTGTTACACTCAATCAAAACTGCTTGTATGACTTAAAACTAAACATATAGATTAAATTCGGTTAATAATTCACGGACTACTTGTAAAATGGTTTAACTTTAATAAAAAATTTTTAGTTTCAATTAACATTAACTTACATTCAATAAAACCAAAAAAGCTCTCACGTCTGTCATTACGACGTTCATGATACGCCAGGCGTGCGCCCGCGGTTTCGTAAAAACGGGTTTCATTAATTTAAAAATAAACAAAAAAAGGAAAAAAACATCATAAAAAAACAAGCGTTTTATACGGTTTAACTAATAAATACGAATAGAAAGAAGCAAAAACATACATGAATTTTCATAATGTATTTTATTCCAAAATGTTTTTTTTTGTTTATAAAACGCCTACTCCTCAGTGTGTTGACAACACTGTTTACGTAGTTTCCTGTAGTGAGGCCTGTTTTTTGACGGGTTCGTTTTTTTTTTTGAGTTTTTTTAGTTTAATTACACTAGTGGCACAATAGGTGGGCAGCCTCTCGGATTTTGGGGGATATACGCTACCCCCAAAATATAGAGGGAGGTGTCCCAAAAAATTTTTTTGGAGTATACCTCCAATACCCCACTTTTAGCGTTTTTAGTACTGGGACCCCCCCCCCCAAATTTTAGGGGGTGGCCGGGATACCTCCAAATTTTAGGGCGGGTGTCAGCTATAATCGGTTTTCTTTGGGGGGTATAACCCCCCTGCCCAATTATGAGCGGGACTCTTTTTTCGCAAGTGTATTTTTTCTGAAATCCTTTCTCTTCTTTTACCGTTTTCCGCCATTGGATGAGGCCTTTTTTCATTAGCGAGTTTTTTAATACTGATGAGCCTTTTGTCGTGGGTGCATTTCGCCAGAGAATATATCATCAAAAATTTACATTGAAAAATACTTTGGCAAACTATGATTTGTTTCAGTAACTGTTTTGTTCTTACCTTACTTTTCCTGAAGCCAAAAGCAAAAGCTAAAATCAAAGTCTTAGTTTATCATGATAATTAATTTTTTTAAATCGTCTTTTTGAATTATGCTCAGTTTTAGACTGATACTATAAAAAATATTTTAAATGTATCTATGGGTAAATTCACACATTTTGTGTGTAATTTATCTTGTGGTTAGTTTATCTATTACCTACATTTTACGGCACCTGCTTTGTACTGTCGATTTTTATCTAAAAATAGTAACAAACACTAAGCCTAAAACGTAAATTTAGAAACTTGGATTATTTGCTCCAGCTATTGTTCTAAAGCTATATGGGTTTTTATGTAATTTTGGGAATTTGATAAACTATAGGTAACTTGCAATCTTCATTTAAAACATTTAACTGAAAGTTATTGGCAAACATGATATGATTCTTAATAATGGTTTCATTAGTAGTATTTTGTATGGGTGTATACACATCGTTTCCATTAATCACACATTGCCCATTTGAGAAATACATACCCATTTTTATACACATGACTTCTAGATAATATTTTTTACATATTATGTAATACAAAGTTACCATTAGCTTTATCTGCTAC
>JASAMX010004960.1:0-19446 GCA_030248175.1 Microlaimidae sp. YZB2_3 | reverse complement strand
AATTCGAAATTTTTGTCAAAAGAAATAAGTTGTTTTGGGGGAAATTTTAAGTGATAAAAAGTGATAATAATAATGATTATTTTATTGTAAGCGTTTAAGTAAAATAATGTAGTGTTTAAATATAATAATTTTATCGGTTTTGTAATGGTAAATTGTGTCGTTTTTATGTAAATTTTTATGTAAAGGTTATTTTTAGTGAGAGCTGTCCAATCAGTCGAAATGCCAAACTTGTCGTGTACGTCCTTTATCTAAAACCGGTATTTCGTATGATTGGGCGTAGAGAGATCTCGTGTATTCAAGCTGTAGAAGTTTTCTGTGTTAACGGGAAATCAGCTACAGTGATGAAACACCAGGTCTGCCTACCAGCTCTGGTAGTTTTTAGCAAAAAGGGATTACGGACGCTTCGTCGTGACCTTAATCCTTTTAGGAATGTAACCTATAGTTTTCCTTAAACTGACAAAAGCGAATCAGTGGTTTTTAAGTTAGTAGTTGGTATTTTCCAGTGACCGTGATGTGGCTCCCTGTTTCTTTCTCTCGTTTTAACTAAAGTCAGAGCCAAAGAAACCCACGGTTGAATTCAAAGACTGAAAAAGATTTAGGAAGTAAGTTTTTGTCAGTTTAAGGCAAGAGTTTTAGTTAAAGTTTTGTTTACAGTTCTTTTCGTCGGTTAGTTCCTTTCAAGTTTAAAATAAAAACATTTTTACGTAACTAGTTTTTATTATTCAATCAAACAGTAAACTCAAATAACTATTTCCAAAATTTTAAATTAAATATTAGACTAAACTCTATTGCCAGTCGTGACAAAATCCAAATATATAACGTCAATCATTTTTTTTATTGTTTATGGAATTAGTCCAATCGTTTAAAGTTTCAAGATGTTGGGTTATAGTTGAACTTTTAGACTTAAAGCCATGTTGGCATCTTGACAAAATATTTACAAAAAAGCTTAAAAGTACATTTATAACCAGACGTTCCATAAGTTAACAAACAAAAGAAGTAAGTGAAATCGGTCTATAATTTGTTTTGTTACTTTTTACTCCTTTCTTAAAAAGCAGATATACTGGAGCAGTTTTTCAGGTCCTCAGGCGTAACACCTGAGTCAAAAAGTTTTTGAATACACTTAAAGGTTCAGCCAAAATTCGACCAATTTTTTTTAAAAAACAGCGCAGGAAAACCATCAGGGGATTTTTAAATTGTTTATTAGGCAGCTTTTTAATTGCCTTTATTATTTCGTTTTTCTTTAAAGGTCGTATGCTCAAGATTAATTTTTTCTGTTGGTTCAAAATATAGAAGTTTTCCATTTATCTTCAATAAAAATGGTACTAAAATACTGTGCAAAAAGTTCCACTTTTTCTTGGTCTGTAGTTGCAAATGCTCCATCTTTCAAATCATTACTGTTTGATTAATAATTGAAAATCAATGCTCAAGAGTTTTGACAATTTAACAAAAACGTAGTTCTTTCTTTTTTTAAAGCAAGTAATTCAACGATTTTTTGCCTGTAAAATATGTTTTCTATTATTTTAGCAATATTTTTTAAAACTTTTTAACCTTTTTAATAAGCTCTGAATAAATATTAGTTTACAAATTTTTTTTAGTTCTTTCGGAAAAAATAGACTGAGCTCTGGAGGTTTAAGGTGCTTCAAGAATCAGGAAATTTCACAGATCAACACTTTTTCTTCAGAACGTGCGAATTTTTTGGGAAATTTGGAACAATTTAGTTTAAAATCAAGGTAACTGTGGACATTTTGACACACCTTAATCATAATTTTGTATTTACGTTTTGTAACAACAAAGATTTAAAAATTTGAGTAGCGATTTTATAAAACAAAGGATCCTTTAAGAAACTTACATAATATGAATACACGATTAAGCTGCTTCCGAATACCATACAGCTAACATAAAACATAAAGCAACAAAGACGCGACGCATAACTTATGTGGAATTTCTTAAATATATTATTATAATTAAAATAAATTAGCAAAATCATCGAGAAAAAGCGTAGCAAAAAACGTTTACATAAATTCAGACAATAGCAAGCTATTTATCCGATATTTTTGGTTACATTCTGGTAAATGGGCCATTCTAAAATAAAATTGTTCGTGAGCGACGCAAGCTTTACACTAGTTTTTTCACTGAAAATCGAAACGTAACGACCAGGTGATATTCAAGACGATTTAAACAGAATTACAAAATGGTCAAAGGACTGGCAGTTGCAGTTGACCAAAAACAAATATGAAGTTTTGCGTATTGGAAATAAAAATGAAACACTAAATTTAAATACACTGTGGACGACGAATTCTTTCAGAAAACACATTGGTGAAAATTTTAGGAGTTTATATTTCAGGAAATTTAAAATTTTCAAACCACTGCGAAATTATTTCAAAAAAAACTTTAAGAACATCTTCTTTAATGTTTAGACATCTTCAAATTCATGAAAAAATTTTTTGCAAGGATATATTATATATGTAAGACCGCAGTTAGTATATGATATTGTCTTATGGAATGAATATTTGCTTAAAGATATTACTATCATTGAGAATGTTAGGAGGTCCTTTAGTCGGCGACTATTTAACAGATGTAATTCAAAATGGTGTATTACAAGAAGAAAGATTAAAATTCTCGACTTAAAAAAATAAAAGACCGTCCAAATAATTTTGATCTTACAAGAAAAATGCTACAGGGTATTAAATGGTTACAACAGGGTAAACATTGCTGATTTTTTCACTTTAAATCAAAATTTTACAAGTAGGCATTGTTTCATAATTGAAAATAAAATTAAAATAAATGCAAGAAAATTTTTCTTCTCCAATAGAGTTGTTTCAAAATGGAACTCTTTATCACAGAAACAAGTACTATCAACATTCCTGGTTACTTTTAAAAAAGTGTTGGTAATGGTTCATCTTAAAGTGTAAAATAATTTAAGCCCATGACTCATTTTCAAGATAAAGTCATGGTTTTGTAATTACTAGCGAACGTGATCGGTTCGCTGTGATATTTGCTATGCTGTTAAAATTTCTAGAATAAATACATTTGATTAAAATTTTTATTTTAATACTTTTATACAACCTCTAAAGAAAAATACGTTATACTTTTTTTGCAGGGTTACACCTCTCAAAAAATTAGAACTCCTCACACCCTTTCCCATGAATTTAATCCTTTATTGTCGTTGCTTTATTGCACAACACAATGTTCCCATTCTTTATTCCTAAGCGTTTATAGAGGTAAAGTAGAATGCAAGAAAAATCCAGGGATTGTTACGCAGACAGAAATCCAACTAAGAGACTATGATGGGCCCCACACCAGCCCTTCACTTGGTTGGACGGAATTGATAAGGATGATTTAGCAGCGTAAGTTTCTTTAAAGTGTAAAACTTCTACAGTGTCAAAGGCTTTTTATGTAGCTTTTATGGGACATCAGAATTGGTAACGCTTGCCTCCAGAGCAGGTTTTTTTATCTTTATAATTAACATTAAATTTAAGCTACAACCAGCCGTTTGAATTTGAATCTTTAATTTTTAAACTTTTACATTTTTTAATTATATATTTAGCAAACATACAAAACTACAACAACAAATATACAAGCCTACAATAAAAAATCAAAAAACACAGTCACACAGGGTAATTAAAAACCTCCTTTATCAAGGTGTCGGTAGTCAGTGCATCTCGCCCATCTCCAGCAAAAAAGTTTATTTTTTATCTACACAAAATACAAAAACACGTTAGCCGACTGCCGTCTGAAAAACATCGTCGTTATTATGACACGGTGAGTCAAAAGCATCATAAAATACTCGTTAGTGTGATTCTTTTTATCTTTTTCACATCGATACCTTGAACCATATGAGTAATAGTTACTTTGATTTTAAACTGATTTTGACTTTTTATGTTAGAGTAACAACGACATAATATTTACAAAATAGAGCTAGGCAGACTGTGGCCGAAGCAGGATTTTTGCTAATGACGCACGTGGTCGGGATATAGAAACTAGTTCCCCCGGGGCAAGGGTAAAAAAAGTTTAGCTTAATCGTAACCGAAAGCGTTTTAGTTGGTCAAATGGGTTTTTTCACCCCTAGCCAGTCCGATTCAGGTATAACGGCAAAATCAAAAATATCGGTTTTGTTTACAGATTTTGCAAAGTTAAAATTTAAAATAAAAAAATTTAAAAGCATGAAAATTTAAAAAAATGCGCTATCAAAAACAAAAATTTTCTGCAGATAAAATAAGATTAAATTTTTTTAATATACAATATTTGCAATTTTAAAAAATAATCAAGAACACTGAAATAAAATGTACATTATTGCACACAAACAAAAAATAACAAATTATAAAAAATAAAATAAAGCAAACCAAAACTGGATGAAGACCCAGAAATTTTAAACGGTAGTTATAAGATCTGTTAGAAGGGAGGTTGGACCTGTTAAAATTCTAAGTAAAAATAGGTCTAAAACCATACATGGGCAAAGGGGGGTTAGCCCCCCGAAGGAGGGTTTAACCCTCCCCCCACTCAGAAGCGGGGAGGGAGAAAAGGTTACCCCCCAAATTTTGCAAAAATGAAGAAAAAAATTCTTTGAAATGACTTCTAACTGCCTCAAAACTTAAGTTTTGAGGTCAAAATGAATGTTTTAAACTGTGAAAAGCTCAAAAATGCAATAAAAAGGGCTTTTTGACCTAAAATTAGCGGTTTTTACCTATTTTTTCTTTGAAATCGAAAAACGATATTGGTAAAATGCACTTCAGGAAAAAAACGATGTGGGTATTTAGCGTTTCTCGGATTTTAAGCCTCCCCCCTTATTTGGGGTTTAACCCCCACCCCTTCCACTTCTCGGACCGGCTTGCCCATGTATGTCTAAAACGACTTGAATTGCGTTAACATGGGCTAAAAATTCAAAAAAATTCGCAAAATTAGTCAAAAATTGCGCATGATTTGTAATATATTTTTTTATTTTTAAAGGGATGCACTAAAACGGGGGGCACAGCACAGCCACTAATAAAGCGGCCGAGAAGCTTTCCGGACCCTGCACTGGTTTTAAAATTTTTTCCCGCTATGGAGAACGTCAGATTTACAGTATCTTTGCTTTTATTAGTTCAAACTCCTCTTATACGCAAAATTTAAAAACAGCAGGTAGCAGCGCATGATGCTAAATTTATATTTTTGTATATTATTAGAATTTTGGATATAATAAAATAATTTTAAAAAATTCTTCCGTCACCAGTTTAATTTAGGATAACAAAATTGAATAGAAATTAAACAAAATTACTGTATTTTTACAATTGTAATAATAATAGTAACGAACTTCGACGGCTAGGGGGGGCTACACCCCGGGGTGTTTTTTTGAAAAAAAAGAGGGGGGTAACCCCGGGTACCATTTTTTTGCGAAAATGCAATTTTGACGAAATTGACCTTAGCATTTGGGAGCAGGAGGGGGGAAAAATGGGCCTTAGGGGGGGGGGTAGGGGTTCGGGGTCGGGGGGGAGGGGTAAAAAATGGGCCTAGGGGGATAGGTCCAGAGGCCGAGGGGGGGGCCCCCCCCCAGCACCCCCCCCCCTTCGGGACCTATGATTGAAAATAAAGAAAACTTTTTCCATTCCACGACTCCATTTTATACTTTCAAACTTGGTAAAAACTAACTCACGTTAAGAACACTAAACTCTGGGTTTTAGACGGTCTTTTCTAGACGCGATGCAATTTCACTAATTCCCTCATGCGTGCATGGAAGATCACGATTGGTTTCTGGATTAAAAACAAGCCAGAGCCCTATTTGGTATTTTTTCACTACTTGCAATGACGACAAGGGACAAACCATCAGAATTCCTAGTAAGTATTAATTCTTTTTTCTATTTTTGTTAGCCTAAAAAATTTAGCACATCACACAGAAGAAAATTATAGTTCTTTTAGAACACGTCTATGATTAGTGTTTTATGATTTTTCCACTTTGCAAATCAAGAGTTCCCATTTATATGTTTTAGGCCAGAGCACATTACCTTTAGAAAATATTCTAAAATTAATAAAATTATTATTTATGGGATATCATGGGTGGGGGAGGGCGGGTTGGGGATTTGTGGTAAGTATGGATGAAAATGTAGAAGTAGAAGGGTTTTATCGGTAAATTGATTTAAAAATAAGGAAAAGAGGAAGGTTTAGGGGGTTGATTTTAGTTTTTCAGGGGGGGGATGACTGGTGTGGATAAGTTTGAAATTTAAAAGGGGATAGATGAAAAGGGGGGGTAGGATGAGGTACCTAGCTAAAATTTGGCTAAAAAAAATAGCTCCCAAATTTTAAATTTTTTACTGACTCTAATTTTGAAATCTAATCTTCTCTGAGAAAATTTTGAAGTATTTTTTATACTAAATTTTCTTCAAAAACGTGAATTTTTAAAAAATTATGTTTTTAACTTTTTATACTGTATTGTGTTTTATTAAATAAAATGTAGTATTATATTATAAAAAAGTTTTTATTAAAATTTAATGGTTTAAAAGTATTTTGTTTCGGAAATTTAACTCACTGACCTCTAGGTTTAAAATTTACGGGTGACCCTAGAAAAGCTAGGGGGGTTATCTCTTAGATTTTGAAATGTATTTATGCGGGAAAAAACCTTGACGTGTTATCTATGAAAGGGGGTAGGGAAGGCGATGTCTAATTAAGTTTTTAAAATAATTATTGCGTTTAAGGATAATACTAATTTTTATTTATATTTAGGGTTAAGATGGGGATATTAGGTGTAATGTTGGTTCTGCTACTAGAATTTTTGTGAAATTTTGATAATATTAATTAGATTTCAGAGGGGGAGAGAGGGGGGGGGGGTCGAGATCTAGAGGGATCGGTCGGAGATGATTGGGGGAGAGAGGAGATTATAAGAGGAGGGTATATCGGTAGGGGGCTGGTGGTATGATGCTGCGCTCTCTGCTCATGTAAGCATAGCTTATGGGCTGGTACTCACCAAAATTTTCCGTCCGGATTTTTGAAAACCTAAAAAATAAAGTTCAATAAATCTGGAATAAATCCAAAACAAATGTATTTTGTTAAATGAAAATACGAAAACTAATTGAGCGAAAAAAGCTCTATATAAATCGCACAAAAAATTAGATATATTTGATCGATTAAAATGACAAGAACATCTTAACTCTACCGTAATTTGGTGCAAAAATAACCAAACACCAAACTCAAATAGTACTTTGATGGCGTTTCATAGCGCAAACCTAAAATTTTTATGCTTGAAATGACTACTAAACCAAGATTTAACTAGTTTTTTTAATGTATATCACAAATTGAGTGGATTTCGGTAACGCGTTTAGCACATTTGTGCTAAAAACAAAAATTTGGTCATTAGTGTTTAGTTATTTGTGCACGAAAATACGTAGAGTTAAGATGCTTTTGCCGTTTCACACCATTAAATACATCTAATTTTTTGCGCAATTTATACAGAACTTTTTTTTCTCTATTAGTTTTCATATTTTCATTTATCAAAATACATTCGTTTTTGACTTATTCAAGATTTATCGAATTCTATTTTTTAGGTTTTAAAAAATCCGGACGGCAAACATTGGTAAGTACCAGCCCTGGTATGTCTTAAATTTTTTAGGCTAACAAAAATAAAAAAAATTAATACTTACTAGGAATTCTGATGGTTTGACCCTTGTCGTCATTGCAGTAGTGAAAAAATACCAAATAGGGCTCTGGCTTGTTTTTAATCCAAAACCAATCGTGATCTTCCATGCACGCATGAGGGAATTCAAAGTGACCATTCGAGTCCGGAAAAGACCGTCTAAAACCCAGAGTTTAGTGTTCTTAACGTGAGTTAGTTTTTACCAAGTTTGAAATATAAAATGGAGTCGTGGAATGGAAAAAAGTTTTACTATTATTATTACAATATTGTAGGTGGGCACCGGGGGGGGGGGGTGAAGGGGGGGGGGGGGGGGGGGGGGGGCGGCTTCCCCCCCTAAGGCCCATTTTTGACCCCTCCCCCCATCGACCCCTTGAACCCCTGACCCCCCCCCTAAGGCCCATTTTTGACCACCCCTCACTAGACAATCCCAAAAAATGCTAAAAAATGGTCAAATTTGTTTATTTGGTCAAAAAAATGGTACCCGGGGTGTGACCCCCCCTGCTTTTTTTAAAAAAAACACCCCGGGGTGGACCCCCCCCGGGGGTAGGGGGGGGGAGGAAGGAGGGACGGAGAGCTATGAAATTAATTGTAAAAATACAGTAATTTTGTTTAATTTCTATTCAATTTTGTTATCCTAAATTAAACTGGTGACGGAAGAATTTTTTAAAATTATTTTATTATATCCAAAATTCTAATAATATACAAAAATATAAATTTAGCATCATGCGCTGCTACCTGCTGTTTTTAAATTTTGCGTATAAGAGGAGTTTGAACTAATAAAAGCAAAGATACTGTAAATCTGACGTTCTCCATAGCGGGAAAAAATTTTAAAACCAGTGCAGGGTCCGGAAATGCTTCCCGGCCGCTTTATTAGTGGCTGTGCTGTGCCCCCCGTTTTAGTGCATCCCTTTAAAAATAAAAAAATATACTACAAATCATGCGCAATTTTTGACTAATTTTGCGAATTTTTTTGAATTTTTAGCCCATGTTAACGCAATTCAAGTCGTTTTAGACATACATGGGCAAGTTGGTCCGGAGTGGAAGGGGTGGGGGTTAAACCCCAATTAAGGGGGGAGGCTTAAAATCCGAGAAACGCTAAATACCCATATCGTTTTTTTCCTGAAGTGCATTTTACCAATATCGTTTTTCGATTTTAAAGAAAAAATAGGTAAAAAACGCTAATTTTGGGTCAAAAAGCCCTTTTTATTGCATTTTTGAGCTTTTCACAGTTTAAAACATTCATTTTGACCTCAAAACTTAAGTTTTGAGGCAGTTAGAAGTCATTTTAAAGAATTTTTTTTCTTCATTTTTCCAAAATTTGGGGGGTAACCTTTTCTCCCTCCCTGCTTCTGAGTGGGGGGAGGGTTAAACCCTCTTTCGGGGGGCTAACCCCCCTGTGCCCATGTATGGTTTTAGACCTATTTTTACTTAGAATTTTAACAGGTCCAACCTCCCTTCTAACAGATCTTATAACTACCGTTTAAAATTTCTGGGTCTTCATCCAGTTTTGGTTTGCTTTATTTTATTTTTTATCATTTGTTATTTTTTGTTTGTGTGCAATAATGTACATTTTATTTCAGTGTTCTTGATTATTTTTTAAAATTGCAAATATTGTATATTAAAAAAATTTAATCTTATTTTATCTGCAGAAAATTTTTGTTTTTGATAGCGCATTTTTTTAAATTTTCAGGCTTTTAAATTTTTTTATTTTAAATTTTAACTTTGCAAAATCTGTAAACAAAACCGATATTTTTGATTTTGCCGTTATACCTGAATCGGGCTGGCTAGGGGTCAATAAACCCATTTGACCAACTAAAACGCTCTCGGTTACGATTAAGCTAAACTTTTTTACCCTTGCCCCGGGGGAACTAGTTTCTATATCCCGACCACGTGCGTCATTAGCAAAAATCCTGCTTCGGCCACAGTCTGCCTAGCTCTATTTTGTAAATATTATGTCGTTGTTACTCTAACATAAAAAGTCAAAATCAGTTTAAAATCAAAGTGACTCTGACTCATATGGTTCAAGGTATCGATGTGTAAAAAGATAAAAAGAATCACAGTAACGAGTATTTTATGATGCTTTTGACTCACCGTGTCATAATAACGACGATGTTTTTCAGACGGCAGTCGGCTAACGTGTTTTTGTATTTTGTGTAGATAAAAAATAAACTTTTTTGCTGGAGATGGGCGAGATGCACTGACTACCGACACCTTGATAAAGGAGGTTTTTAATTACCCTGTGTGACTGTGTTTTTTGATTTTTTATTGTAGGCTTGTATATTTGTTGTTGTAGTTTTGTATGTTTGCTAAATATATAATTAAAAAATGTAAAAGTTTAAAAATTAAAGATTCAAATTCAAACGGCTGGTTGTAGCTTAAATTTAATGTTTTATAAAGATAAAAAAACCTGCTCTGGAGGCAAGCGTTACCAATTCTGATGTCCCATAAAAGCTACATAAAAAGCCTTTGACACTGTAGAAGTTTTACACTTTAAAGAAACTTACGCTGCTAAATCATCCTTATCAATTCCGTCCAACCAAGTGAAGGGCTGGTGCTGGGGCCCATCATAGTCTCTTAGTTGGATTTCTGTCTGCGTAACAATCCCTGGATTTTTCTTGCATTCTACTTTACCTCTATAAACGCTTAGGAATAAAGAATGGGAACATTGTGCAATAAAGCAACGACAATAAAGGATTAAATTCATGGGAAAGGGTGTGAGGAGTTCTAATTTTTTGAGAGGTGTAACCCTGCAAAAAAAGTATAACGTATTTTTCTTTAGAGGTTGTATAAAAGTATTAAAATAAAAATTTTAATCAAATGTATTTATTCTAGAAATTTTAACAGCATAGCAAATATCACAGCGAACCGATCACGTTCGCTAGTAATTACAAAACCATGACTTTATCTAGAAAATGACTCATAGGCTTAAATTATTTTAAGCTCTAAGATGAGCCATTACCAAGACTTTTTTTAAAAGTAACCAGGATGTTGATCGTACTTGTTTCTGTGATAAACAGTTCCACTTTGAAACAACTCTATTGCAGAAGAAAAATTTTCTTGCATTTATTTTAATTTTATTTTCAATTTATGACAATGCCCTCTTGTATAATTTTGATTTAAAGTGAAAAAATCAGCAATGTTTACGCTGTTGTAACCATTTAGTACCTTGTAGCATTCTGTAAGATCAAAATTATTTGGACGGTCTTTTATTTTTTTAATCCCAAGAATTTTAATCTTTCTTTGTAAGACACCATTTTGAGATTACATCTGTTAAATAGTCGCCGACTAAAGGACCTCTGAACATTCTCAATGATAGTAATATCTTTAAGCAAATATGGATTCCATATAACACTAGCATATTCTAACTGCGGTCTTACATATGTAATATATCCTTGCAAAAAATTTTTTCATGAATTTGAAGTAAATGTTCTAAACATTAAAGAAGATGTTCTTAAAGTTTTTTTTTGAAATAATTTCGCAGTGGTTTGAAAATTTTAAATTTCCTGAAATATAAACTCCTAGATCTTTCACTAATGTGTTTTCTGAAAGTAATTCGTTGTCCACAGTGTATTTAAATTTAGCGTTTCATTTTTATTTCCAATACGCAAAACTTCATATTTGTTTTTGGTCAACTGCAACTGCCAGTCCTTTGACCATTTTGTAATTCTGTTTAAATCGTCTTGAATATTACTGGTCGTTACGTTTCGATTTTCAGTGAAAAAACTAGTGTAAAGCTTGGCGTCGTCTACGAACAATTTTATTTTAGAATGATGCAGTCGACGATATCATTAATATAAATCAAAAACAGAAACGGATCTAACCCAGAACCTTGCTGAACTGAGCTTTTTCCAAGATATGATTTTGATTTTACATTGTTTAAGATTACTTTTAAATTTCTTCCAGTCAAAAAAGCTTTAAATCCGATTTAAAAATCTCCCCGTTACACCATATTTTTTAAGTTTAAACAACAACTTTTGATGTGAAACTGTATCGAACGCCTTAGCAAAATCCAAATATATAACGTCAATCATTTTTTTTATTGTTTATGGAATTAGTCCAATCGTTTAAAGTTTCAAGATGTTGGGTTATAGTTGAACTTTTAGACTTAAAGCCATGTTGGCATCTTGACAAAATATTTACAAAAAAGCTTAAAAGTACATTTATAACCAGACGTTCCATAAGTTAACAAACAAAAGAAGTAAGTGAAATCGGTCTATAATTTGTTTTGTTACTTTTTACTCCTTTCTTAAAAAGCAGATATACTGGAGCAGTTTTTCAGTCCTCAGGCATAACACCTGAGTCAAAAGACTTTTGAATACACTTAAAGGTTCAGCCAAACTTGGACCAATTTTTTTTAAAAAACAGCGCAGGAAAACCATCAGGGGATTTTAATTATTTATTAGGCAGCTTTTTAATTGCCTTTATTATTTCGTTTTTCTTAAAGGTCGTATGCTCAAGATTAATTTTTTCTGTTGGTTCAAAATATAGAAGTTTTCCATTATCTTCAATAAAAATGGTACTAAAATACTGTGCAAAAAGTTCCACTTTTTCTTGGTCTGTAGTTGCAAATGCTCCATCTTTCAAATCATTACTGTTTGATTAATAATTTGAAATCAATGCTCAAGAGTTTTGACCAGTTAACGAAAACGTAGTTCTTTCTTTTTTTTTAAAGCAAGTAATTCAACGATTTTTTGCCTGTAAAATATGTTTTATATTATTTTAGCAATATTTTTTAAAACTTTTTAACCTTTTTAATAAGCTCTGAATAAATATTAGTTTACAAATTTTTTTTAGTTCTTTAGGAAAAAATAGACTGAGCTCTGGAGGTTTAAGGTGCTTCAGAGATAGGGAAACAACACAATCAACACTTTTTCTTCAGAACGTGCGAATTTTTTGGGAAATTTGAACAATTTAGTTTAAAATCAAGGTAACTGTGGACATTTTGACACACCTTAATCATAATTTTGTATTTACGTTTTGTAACAACAAAGATTTAAAAATTTGAGTAGCGATTTTATAAAACAAAGGATCCTTTAAGAAACTTACATAATATGAAGACACGATTCAGCTGCTTCCGAATACCATAAAGCTATCATAAAACATAAAGCAACAAAGAAGCGACGCATAACTTATGTGGAATTTCTTAAATATATTATTATAATTAAAATAAATTAGCAAAATCATCGAGAAAAAGCGTAGCAAAAAACGTTTACATAAATTACGAGACAATAGCAAGCTTTTTATCCGATATTTTTGGGTTACATTCTGGTAAATGGGCCATTCTAAACAAACGCAATACTAAATAACATGAAAAAATTAGCTATACTTTAGGATTTTACTAGGTGAAACAAAGATTTACTGTCCGTGGTTTTTATATCTTTTATCATAAAACATTTAGAAACTTAATAATAGGTTCCTGTCTGATGATTGTTGCAGATGATGCGGTCATAAGTAAACATGGTCGGGGTTGTTCACGAGGTTTGTCACAATCAAGTGTGTTATTCAAGATCGTCGTTCTGTGTATGCGTGAAGTATTTGTGGAAAGGAGCTGGGAGAAGATCCTTCTAATATCCATGCAAGTCAGTGATGTTACTACTCTCCAATATCATGTTCCGGACATTTAAAACGGTGGGAGAGATTTAAAAGCTTATTTAGCTTGAAATATATTTAAAGTTACTTTACTTGCATTTCTACAACTATTTTTATGGTTTTAAAAAATTTAGCTTGCAATAATTTATGTCACCACTCTTTTTTTTATAGCTGAAGCGGGCCGGCGATGGATATTCCATATTGCCGCCTACCACCCTATATCAGCACTGTTGTTGATGTAGAATGTTAGTCAAGGCCCCACCCCTATCAAGGGATTTTAGGGAGCAGATGTGAGTTTTACATTTTGTATGAGAATAATATATAATAATAATAATGAAAAGGAAATAACAAAAAAAAATTTGTAAACTAAGGTAAACTAAAGAATAATATGATAGTTAGATAGTATATTAAGATCACAGAAATAGAAGTAAATGGATATAATATATCCTTTTACTTCTTATAATATAATATATATTATATAAACGTGTAAGTTGTGAGAGTACAATATTTCAAGGTTTTGTTTCCTTGATTTTCCCTTCAGGTGTTTCTTGATTTTGTCTTCTGAACAAGAGGCGGAGCTTCGGGGGTCGCTCCGAAGTTTCTAAAAGCGCTGCTCCGGGAAACATTACTAATACAATTAGTCGTTCGACAGCTTTGCTCTTATTTCTTGCGTCTGTCCCTATGCGCGCGGTGTGGTCTTGTATTGTTGACCTTTTTCCTGAAACGCTTGGTGTTTTGCGTCTTGTACTAAATAGTGATGTGCTCTGGAGCGAAACTTTGCGTCTTGTACTAAATAGTGATGTGCTCCGGAGCGAAACTTAGGTTTTAGGAGCTCCGGAGCAACCGCCGGAGCTCCGCCCTATTTTTGTACTTATTTCATAAGTAATTAAAAAGTCATACCATAGATTTATTCAAAATGCTTTTGTAAATTAAATTTTCTTAAAAACTTATTTAAAGCGTTAGAAATAGTTTTTAGGAGCAGAGCTCCGGAGCTCCCTTTGCTTTAAACGGCTGGAGCCATAGGTGTTTTTGGTCGGGTCCGCTAGGTGGGTCCACCCCCGGGTAGAAGGCCAAAATTCTTTAGGGAGGGGACCAGGGGGGTCCGGTCCGGACCCCCTGGCTTTTTAGAGGGGTCGACCCCGGGTGCGAGATTTAAAAGTTAGGGGGGGTCGCATACATGGGCAAGTTGGACCGGAGTGGAGGGGTTAAACCCCAAATTAGGGGGGGGGGTTAAAATCCGAGAAACGCAAAATACCCATATCGTTTTTTTCTGGAGTGCATTTTACCCATATCGTTTTTCGATTTTAAAAAAAAAATAGGTAAAAAACGCTAATTTTAGGTCAAAAAACCTTTTTTATAGCATTTTTGAGCTTTTTATTGCTTAAAACATTCATTTTGACCTCAAAACTTCAGTTTGGAGGCAGTTAGAAGTCATTTTATAGGCATTTTTTCTTCATTTTTCCAAAATTGGGGGGGGGTTAGCCTTTTCTCCCCCCACTTCTGAGTGGGAGGGATTAAACCCCCCTTCTCAGAATCAGTGGGGGGGGTTAATCCCCCCTGTGCCCATGTATGGGGTAAGGGAGGTCCAATTTTTTTAAAAATTAAAAAAAAATTTTTTTTAACTCAAAAATTTACGTTTTTAGGTATAATATTGAACTTTATGTACTAAAACCGCCTATTTAGGCCTAAAAAGTGTTTAAATACTTTAAAAGTATTTAAACACTTTTCTAAAAACATTAAAAAAGTGTTTTTAACTAAAACACCGTGTTTTTGACATTAAATAAAAAAATATACTTCCAAATTGGTTGGGAGAAGGGGGGAGGGGGTCAGCCTCGCTAGGGGGGTGGGTCATGCCGGACCGCTCTCGAGCTTTGGGGGGAGGGGGTCCCAAATTTTGGCTCTAGGGAGGTGGCCTCCTCCGTCCCCTCCAAAAGAACCTATGGCTGGAGCTCCGGAGCATGATACTGAAGAGTAGGAACATCACTCACTAGTAAAATGATGTTTGCTTACGTTTTGGTTGTATTTAAAAGCTCTGATGTTTTATGCCGTATTTTTTCAGTTTTAATTTTGTAAGTCAGAATGTGTTGTTTTCAAATGTGGGTGTTTTTTTAAATGCTTTTTTATCCCTAACAGGAAGTTTTACAAAAATAAGCATAATAATTTAACATTAAGATATAGAACGATGTGTTCTACGTGTTGTTAAAAAGTAAAATGGAACAACTCATAAACCGTTTATTTAAAAGATAAATAATTATGAATCACCCACCACATTAAAAGCAATTAACCACATTAAAAACAATTATAATAAAGACGTCACAGTCCCCCATTAATCACAAACTATATTATATTCAAATTTAAGCAATAAATTGTATTAAAATAATAATGTTGCTTGATGCTCAATAATTTAAATCCAACACCTATTAAAAAACAAATAAAAATTACGTATAATTAGCATAGACTGATCAAAAGTGTAGCGGGGTAAATGTTGGTTCAAAATTAGCACTTGGTATTGTAAGATTTAAAGGGTTTGCTTATTAATTTTATAATAAGATAATTTTGAAATAAAGTATTTTTCGCATTTTTTAATATAAATTTAGTGATTAAATTTTGCAAATTAGATTAAATTCAAAAATTAAATTATTATTATACGTCATTACAAAACTGATCCAACTACGACATAAATAACATAAACTAACCTTAACAATAACAAAAATCCTTCAAACACTGATAAATAGGGAAAACAAATAAGAGATAAAAATTGCTATAAAGTTTTTAGAAACATTAATATGATCAAACTAGTGATATATTTGCAACAAATAAATTTAATTATGTAGATTCTAATATTTTCCTATTCTTTCCAATCCTTAGATCTAGGCCACAGTGGACGCCACCAATGTAGCCACTTCATTATCTGGTGATCTAAAACAATTTTAAAAAGTCATCACTACGGCAAAATGGGTCACTGCCATTTTAAAATACATGTGACTGTGACTCATTCGATAGTCAATACGCTGCTGTTTAAAATCTAAAATGAGTCACAGTTGTATATATCTTATACGCATTGTGGGTTATTTCGCCCAAGTCACGTTGAAAATAATTTACTAGTTTCATAGAAGTTTAGCAAATTTTATCTCTTATTTGTTTTCCCTATTTATCAGTGTTTGAAGGATTTTTGTTATTGTTAAAGCTAAAGTCTCAGGGTATTTATGTTGTAGTTGGATCAGTTTTGTAATGACGTATAATAATGATTGAATTTTTGTAATCTTAATTACTAATTTGGGAAAAATCGCTCCAATCACTTAAAATTTATTAAAAATGCGAAAAAATAATTTTATTTTAAATTTATCTTATTATAAAATTAATAAGCAAACCCTTTTAAAATCTTACAATACCAAGTGCTAATTTTGAACCAACATTTACCCCGGCTACACTTTTGATCCAGTCTATGCTAATTATACGTAATTTTTATTTGTTTTTTAATAGGTGTTGGATTTAAATTATTGAGCATCAAGCAACATTATTATTTTAATACAATTTATTGCTTAAATTTGAATATAATATAGTTTGTGATTAATGGGGGACTGTGGACGTCTTTATCCTATAATTGTTTTTAATGTGGTTAATTGCTTTCTCCTAATGTGGGTGGGTGATTTTCATAATTATTTATCTTTTAAATAAACGGTTTATGTAAGTTGTTGTCATTTTTACTTTTTAAATAAACACGTAGAACACATCGTTCTATATCTCTTAATGTTAACTTATTATGCTTATTTTTGTAAAACTTCCTGGTAGGGATAAAATAGCATTTAAAAAAACACCCACAGTGAAAAACCACACATTCTGACTTACAAAATTAAAACTGAAAAAATACGGCATAAAATATTAGAGCTTTTAAATACAACCAAAACGTAAGCAAAAATCCATTTTACTAGTGATGTGATGTTTTCCTAATCTTCAGTAATCATGCTCCGGGAAGTTACAGCGCATAGGTTCTTTTGGGAGGGACGGAGGAGGCCACCTCCCTAGAGCCAAAATTTGGGACCCCCTCCCCCAAAGCTCCAGAGCGAACGTCCGGCATGACCCACCCCCCTAAAGCGAGGCTGACCCCCTCCCCCCTTCTCCCAACCAATTGGAAGTATATTTTTTATTTAATGTAAAAAACACGGTGTCTTAGTTAAAAACACTTTTTTAAATGATTTTAAAAAAGTGTTTAAATACTTTTAAAGTATTTAAACACTTTTAGGCCTAAATAGGCGGTTTTAGTACATAAAGTTCAATATTATACCTAGAAGAACGTAAATTTTTGAGTTAAAAAAAATTTTTTTTTAATTTTTAAAAAAATTTGGACCTCCCTTACCCCATACATGGGCAAGGGGGGATTACCCCCCCCCATTGATTCTGAAAAGGGGGGTTTAATCCCTCCCACTCAAAGTGGGGGGAGAAAAAGGCTAACCTCCCCCCAATTTTTGGAAAAATTAAGAAAAAAAATGTCTTCAAAATGACTTCTAACTGCCTCCAAACTGAAGTTTTGAGGTCAAAATAAAAGCTTTAAACAATAAAAAGCTCAAAAATGCTATAAAAAAAACTTTTTTTTACCTAAAATTAGCGTTTTTTATCTTTTTTTTCTTTAAAATTGGAAAACGATATGGGTAAAATGCACTCCAGGAAAACGGTATGGGTATTTTGCGTTTCTCGGATTTTTACCCCCCCCTATTTTCCTTGGGGTTGAGCCCCTCCACTCCGGGCCAACCTGCCCATGTATGCGACCCCCCCTAACTTTTAAATTTTTTATTCTGGGTCGACCCCTCTAAAAAGCCAGGGGGTCCGGCGACCGGGACCCCCCTGGGTCCCCTCCCTAAAGAATTGTCGCGCCTTCCACCCGGGGTCGGACACACCTAGCGGACCCGACCAAAAACACCTATGGCTCCAGCCGTTTAAAAAGCAAAAAGGGAGTCTCTGAAGGTTGCTCCTTGCAAAACTATTTCTAGCGCTTTACAAAAAATTTTTAAAGAAAATTTAATTTACAAAAGCATTTCGAATAAATCTAATCACGGGGATTACCACTTTTTAAATTACTTACTAGAAAATAAGTACAAAAAAGGCGGAGCTCCGGCGGTTCGCCTCCGGAGCTCTTCAAAACCTGGACTTTCGCTCCTGAGCACATCACTATTTAGTACAAGATGCAAAGTTTCGCTCCAGAGCACATCACTATTTAGATACAAGACGCAAAACACCAAGCGTTTCAGGAAAAAGGTCAACAATACAAGACCACACCGTGCGGATAGGGACAGACGCAAAAGAAATAGAAGCAAAGCTGTCGAACGACTAATTGTATTAGTAATGTTTCCCCGCAGCAGTGCTTTGAAAACTTCAAAGCGACCTCCCTGAAGCTCCGCCTCTTGTTCAGAAAGCAAAATCAAGAAACACGTGAAGGGAAAATCAAAGGAAAACAAAACCTCTGAAATATTGTACTCTCACAACTTAGATGTTTATATATAATATATATTATATTATAAAGAAGTAAAAAAGGATATATTATATCCATTAACTTCATTACTGTGAACTCAATATACTATCTAACTAGTTTACATGATTCTCTAGTTTACCTTAGTTTACAAATTTTTTTTTGTTATTTTCCTTTTTCATTATTATTATTATATATTATTCTCATATATAAATGTAAAACTCACATCTGCTCCCTAAAAATCCTCTATAGAGGGTGGGGCCTTGACTAACATTCTACATTAATAATAGTGCTGATATAGGTGGTAGGCGGCAATATGGAATATCCAAATCGTTGTTCCGCTTCAGCTATAAAAAAGAGTGGCGACATAAATGATTGCAAAATGGAAATTTTGAAACCATAAAAATAGTTGTAGAAATGCAAGTAAAGTAACTTTAAATATATTTTAAGCTAAATAAGCTTTTAAATCTCTCCCACTGTTTTAAATGTCCGGAACATGATATTGGAGAGTAAGAACATCAATTACTTGCATGGATATTAGAAGGATCTTTTTAGCTCCTTTCCACAAATACTTCACGCATATATATTACGTACTAGCTTGAATAACACACTTGATTGCGAATAAAGTGCCTGGTGAGAACAAACGACCATGTTTACTTAATGACCTGCGATCATCTGCAACAATCATTAGCCAAGTAACTTATTATTAAGTTTTTTAATGTTTTATGATAAAAGATATAAAAACCACGGACAGTAAAATTTTTAGTATAGACTAAACTTACCAAGGTTATAC
>JASAMX010004952.1:0-17533 GCA_030248175.1 Microlaimidae sp. YZB2_3 | reverse complement strand
GTTTTTCTCGGATTTTAACCCCCCCTAATTTGGGGTTTAACCCCCCCACTCCGGACCAGCTTGCTATGTATGGGTATATTCATTGGCTCAATAGGTGGGTGGAGGACGGGGTTTACCCTTTCTCCCCCCTTTTCTTCAGAAAAATTTGGAAACTGCCGACACCCCTCTCTCAAATTAGGTGGTCCGCGGGGACTCAGACCATATATCGGGGCACGGGGAAAGGTTGAGGGGAATTTAACTCTCCAAATTCTGAAAAAGGGGGTTTAATCCCCTCCCCCCCCCCAGTCGGAAGTGGGGGAGGCAGAGGTTTACCCGCTAATTTTGGAAAAATTAAGAAAAAAATCTTTTCAAAACGACTTCTAACTGCTGCCGAACAGAAAATCAGCATTTTTTTTACTTATTTTTCTTTCAAAAAATATGAGTAAAATGCGTTCCTTGAGATTTTTAACTCCGGCCCCCCGCTCTGGTACCACTTTGCCCATCTGAAATTGGGGGATATAAAAACGCTATAAAATATTTGACTGAAACACTCTTCATATCTAGTAAGTGCACATTAAATATATTAGTGAGATGGTAGTATTCTCTGAAACCCAATATATACTAAACAAAATTGAATATAAAACCCGTAAGTCAAACGGTAGCGTACGCGCTGTATCCAAATTTTTTTCATATGATGATAAAGAAGTAGCTCCTCAGCCTCCTTTTAAAACTCATGAAGTTTAAAATTAATAAACCTAAATATCCTAAGAGACCCATTCCCCCAAATGTTCCGCGCGGCTTTTTAGGGCAGCCGAATCTATCTTCAAAGTATTTGCCCGAAATTGAGTGGAAGAGTCTCAATTTTTGAAATTTAACTTCGGCGGTAGGCAGATCTGAATCTCGCGGACATAAGCTGGCGGGGGGTTTTGTCGGGGGGGTTATACCCCCGAAATTTCGATTACTGCTGACATCCTCTAATATTAATTTGGTTTGACCCCGGACACCCCCTCTAAAATCTTGGGGCCCGAGCATAAAAACTCTAAAAATGGGGTATTTGAGGTTTATTTGAAAAGATTTTTATGGGGCCACACTTCCCCCTCCCAAATTCGGGGGGTCGGGTATGGCCCCTAATTTCCGGGAGGCTGCCCGCCTATGTTCGTGAAAGTTTAATTTACAGATAAAAACCCTTAAATATCATAGTTAAAAAAGGGGGAGGGGGCAGGGTGGCCGTCATTCCTTTTAGCCTCGAAATTTTGGCCTCCCTTTAGACGAAAATCTAGGGGTCCCCCCTCCCCCGAAGTTTCTGAATTTTTTACCCCTAACCCCCCCTCTAGATTTTGAAATCCGACCCCCCCTCCCCCCTCAGGAAAAATTTAGGTACCTTTTTTACGCTAAATTTTCTTCCAAAAAACGCTGAATTTTCATCACAAATTCATGCTTTTACACCCTTTTTATACATGAACGTGGCTTTTTATTCAATAAACAGTAGTATTATCCTATAAAAAGAACAATTATTAAAGTTATTATGGTTTAAAAACTGTTTCGCTTAAAACTAAAAAAATCACTTTACTTCTTTTTAGTATTTCAAAATTTCGCACCCTGGAATTTTTACCCCGTTAAAAAACTAGGGGAGGGGCCCCTCCCCGCACCTTTTCCTAGAATTCAAAATTCTTATTTACCCCTAGTAACCATCTCTCAATTTCCCCGACTGTGCTCACCTATGCTTATTACCTTTAACCTACTGGTAACTGGAACAAATATCTCTTCATTCTACTTATCGGGGTCCGTTTTGGAATGAGAATTTCAGTAAAAAGGACCGCTACTGTTTTCCAATGAAATTTTACAAAACGGTAATCCCAATGTTCGAACTTGTTGAACAAGAAAAAAAAATTACTGAAATGTTTATATTCAGTAATATAGTATACGAAATTCTTTGATTAAAAATTAGTTAACAACGTGCGGCAATTGCTCATTTATTCATTCTAAAAATCGGGAATTTAATCATAAAAAATGTATGTAGGCAGCCATAGGCTGCGAAAAAACAGGAATACAACAAAAAAATTTTCAAACCCGCTGAACCGCAAGCTTCCCAAAATTTTATAACGTCAGCGAAAAAAAAACTACGAAGGTTTCAGTTTTAAAATATTTTCCGTCCTCTTTTATCTTTAATGTTTATTTGACAGTTTGAAATTATTTCGGTTGTAAAAACAACTTATGAATAATTTACGTACCACGATTGTGATATTGCATGCAAAAAAACAATAAAAAACTAGGTACATAGTTAAAGGTAAGCGCGCAACTGAAAAATTACTTTTAATATTTTTGCAACTTTACAGTAGCCCTCCAACCGTATTGATTTTTGAGAAAACTGATAACGCTGCTAAAACTTACTTTTATGTGAGCTGATGAACGCACACATCCATTTTTCAACTGTAGCATCTTTTGATCGGTATTTGAGACCTAGAAAGGTGGTCCAAAGGTTCCACATACAGAAAGGTTGCATCGTAGTGTGGAGTAATTATAGCCGCCAATTTTTGTTGCCGAACAAAAATGCAAAAAAAAACTTGTCAAATAGATCACATTTTTAGATTAATATAACTTTTTTATAGTTTATAGGGATGGTGCTGCAGGGATGCTCTTTTTTTTGACATCCGCGTATGTTGATGTATATTAAATGCATTCTCACCACCATAAATATCGTTTTTAATTTTCTGGAGTGCATTTTATTCATATTGTTTAGTTTGAAGAAAACAAGTAAAACGCTGATTTTAGCTAAAAATCGTTTTTCTTACATTTTCAAACTTCTTATGGCTGAAAAGTTTAAGAACTCAAAACTTTGATTTATTTATTTATTCGATTTGATTAGAGAAGGTTAGAAATCCATAAAAAGTTAGGCACCAGAGGTATTTTTTGGTCGGGTCCGCGCGGGGGGTCCCGCCCCGGGCATAGCGGCAGCTCTCTCGGATTTTGGGGGGGGGGTCAAAAAAATTCAAATAATTTTAAATTTTTATTAATACGTGTTTATATATTTCTTTATAATTAGATTAGAAATCATAGTTTTTTTTTAATAATTATATTATTAAAATACGTAATAATAGAATATTAATATTATTGTCTTATTATAAAGTCAAATATCACAAACTTTTTAATCCAAATTAGTATTTAATTAAAGATTATATACATACATGGGCGTAGCCAGGGGAACCAGACACCTCTTTTGTCGGGCAAGGGAAAAATTTGGGTTAGACACCCCCCCCCTTTCGGAGGTGGCGTGTCCAGGATTTCATTTTCCGGGGCGGTCGGGGGGCCCGACTATCCCTGAAGGGGGTCTGGCGTTCGGGGGGGTTGGGGGGGCGAGAGCCCCAGCCGCTAAGGGCGGTGCCCGTATCGGGAGACCTCCGAGGAGTTCAATTTAGGCGCTAAAATACACTTGAAATTTTAATTCCAGATGATAGTTTATTACGGAAAAAAAATTTAAGGTTTTCTTATACCTAGGCACATTTAAAACATGGTTCAAAAAACTACGTAAAAAGGATAATAGTGTTTGATAGTAGTTTTATTAAACTTGTGTACTTTAACTACTGAACGGGAATTGATTTGTAATCGAAAAACTAAGATAAATTGTCAATTAAACAATTAACTCTCTGTGGCTAAGCGTGAAAAATTTTTTTAGCCGTTTTATAACATTTAAAAATTTTTCTCCGGGGAGGTGATTTTGGGGGAGGTTCTGTACCTCAAATTAGGGGGGGAATACCCCCCACCCAACCCCCCCTGCCCACCTATGCCCCTGGTGGTAAAGGTGAAAGTTTCTAGGAAGGGGGGTCCGGACGGACCCCCCTGGCTTTTTGGGTCAACCCCGGGTGCAAGATTTCAAATTTAGGGGGGGGGTCAGGTACATTTTTAACAAAATTTTTTTAACTTAATAATTTAAGATCTCTGGGTCTAATTTTGAATTTTATGTATTAAAACCGCCTATTTAGGCCTAAAAAGTGTATTTAAAACACTGTTTTTAACTAAAAAACCGTGTTTTTGACAGTAAGTAAAAAAATATACTTCCAAGTTGGTGGGAAGGGGGGGGGAAGGGGGTCAGCCTCACTAGGGGGGGGGGTCAGGCCGGACCGCTCTCGAGCTTTGGGGGGAAGTGGAGGGGGCCCTGGATTTTTACTGGGGGGGGTGCAAAATTTTGGCTCTAGGGGGGAGGGGTGCGCCCCCTCTGTCCCCCCAAAACACCTATGGGTATTACCTAATTAAGAAGAAAAAATAAAGAAAATATACATATGAACTTCTGTGATTTTTCAAAATAGGGGTCCGATTTTGTCAAGTTTTTTTAAATCACTAATTTAAGTGTTTTTAGGTTTAAAATCTGAATTTTTATATATACTAAAACAGTTATTAGGCCTAAAAAGTGTATTTAAACACTATTTCTAACTAAAAAAAACCGCGTTTTGACAGTAAATAAAAAAATACCACTTCCAAATTGGTCGAGGGGAACGCGAACCGCTTCACGCTCTCCCTCCCAAATTTCCGAATTTTTTTGACCCCCGCCCCTACCTCGCCAAATCTGAAATTGTACCCCCTCCCCTCTCGAGTTTAGGTACTTTTTTTTACGCAATGTTCTTCCAAAAAACGTGAATTTTTAACACAAATTCAATTTTTAGATCCTTTTTATACCAGAATAGATATTGTTTTTATTTAATAAAATGTAGTATTATTTTTTTTATAAAAATAAATTATTAAAGTTATTAAAGTTTAAAACTATTTTGTCAGCACTGGATCAAAACCTGACCTGACCCCCTTTTGATTTTAAAATTTCACACCCCGGGTCGGCCCCCCTAAAAACCAGGGGGGGGGGGGGCTCTGGAACCCCTAGAATTCAAAATGCCATGCGGCAACGCCTGGGCGGGACCGCGCCAACCTAAATCTGTTGACAATATAATTAACCTGAGCCTAATAAGTTAACTTACAACATCACGGGTCCCATTTTGAGAAAATATAAATCATGGGGTGTCACCGAGGGGGTTCAATTTTCTGAAAACTTTTGTTTCGGTCTCTACAAAAAAATGGGTTTAAAAAAAACTACTTAGGAGTTTTAGGCTCGCTGAATTTTTAATTAATTTTACAAAACAGAGTCCCGATTCGTGTTAGTTGGAAAAACATTTAATAATATTTTTCTCTGTTTTCAGATTAGTGACACTATTATCCATAGATTAAGTAAGAATTTTTAGGTCTGCATTTTGGAGAAATGGGAGGTTGTTTGGAGGTCAAGGCAGATGTTAATCAAAGAATAAAAAGCGCCCTGCTGATATGTAGTTTTTATTTTTTGTTCATTGTTGATGAAATATCGTTTCGCTTGTTTATTTGGCTCCTTAGATTCAGAAATCATTTGCAGGCAAAAAATCCGCCTGTAACTTTTTTATGCCGATAAGAATTTTTGTGTTTTTAACAGTGGTATATAATTAACTTTATAATTCGTAGAATTTTATATATTTGACAAAAACTTACAAACAATTTTCAAGTAATTTAACTGTAATTTCTCATTTTTCAGGTGTGCCGGAAAAACAGCGGTCGCTTGTACAATTGGTGTCCGGTAAAGATTTTCGCAATAATAATCTCCGCGAGTGATTCCTCAGCATTAATTTCTTCGGAAGATTATTTCCGCGGAAAAAATTTCCCATGAGAATTTTTTTCCTACTTTACACATTTTGGGTTTTTTTAAATTAAAAATTATGGCTAACTGTAATTCCCATGTACCATGGACCATCATGGACCCGCCCATGAGGGGTGAAAAACTCACTTTAACAATAAAAAACAATATAAAGTTGTTAGTTTTAACTTTTAAACGGCTTAGGCTTAGGCTTAGGATGACACTAAGCCTAAGCCTAAGCCTGAGCCTGAGGTGCACTAACAACTTTACATTGTTTTGTAATGTTAAAGTGAGTCTTTCACCCCTCATGGGCGGGTCCATGTTGGTCCATGGTCCATGGGAATTACCGTTAGCCAAAATTATAAATAAAAAGCAATTTTATAAAATTTCGACATACTGCGGCAATTTTTAAAAATTATAAAAGTTAAAAAAATGTGTTATCAGTTTTTCATTTTTAAAAACTTTTACTAAATATATTTTTTTGTAACTAAATAAATCAAAATAATCTCAAATTTTCTGGACACTCATTTTGTGGTGTTTGATTTTTAAAGTTTTTATACCTTTTTATATTTAGACCAACATGACATATCCAACAAAAGTGTAGTTTTGTTGTTAAACGTGCCAATTTTTATAACATTTTCAATTTTTTGTTCATGTTTATTTAATTTTAAGTATTGCATAATAGCTAAAAATATTTTAAAATTAAAAAAAGTGGATTGTAACGAATTTTCTATTTTTCAAAAATTGTAAACGTTTTTTCAGCACCAATTTGCAAACTGGAATTAATTAATGTTTTTGCATATAAAGCCAAAATAAATGTCCAATACTGGCGCAATAGAAATACCTCTGTGCTGCTTCTTCGTAAAACGTCATCTACGTTTTTCTAAGCCTTTAAGCGATATTTAAAAATCATTTTAAAACTTATTAAATATCTAGGCAGCAAAAGTTTTGCTTGATTTTTAGATGTTGCTTAGGCTTAGGAAAACGTAAGCTTAGGCTTAAGCTGCGAAAGTATTTCCTGTTTGTCCTTGGGAAATATAAACATTTTAAAAGACACCTACAAAGAAAAATAGAAAATTTTGTGCAAATCGTTAATAAAAATTTATTATTTATTACATTATTTAATTATTTTTTGTTTGCAAAAAAAATAAAAATTTAGAACAAAAAACGCTAGCGCTTGCGCAATATATATAAGAGAAACGCAAAAACTAAAAATTCTTGCCAAAAATTTTTCTCGCTGCAACTTTTTCCATTTGAAAAATAATGCTAAGGGAAATACCGCTGCCAAAAATTTTCGCGATATTGTTGTTGCGAACATTTTAACCTAGAACCGTACAATTAACAATTTTGATATAGTCGGCTTGCAAAGTGGCAAGTATTCATTCAGATGGTGTCCGTAAAGATTTCCACAACAACAATTTCCGCGGAAAAAGTTTTCGCAGCAGTATTTCCTCAGCATTATTTTTCTTTTCTGAAAGATTATTTCCACGGAAAAAATTTCCGTAATTGAATTTTTTTCTACTTCATATTTTGGTTTTTTTGTATCAAAAATTATGAATAAAAAGCAATTTTAGAAAATTTCTACATGTTGCGGCAATTTTTATTAAATATAGAAAAAAATTTGTCCTTAGTTTTTTATCTTCAAAACTTTTACTTTGAACGAAAATAAAATTAAAAATAATCTCAAATTTTCTGCAGATTTATTGGGGCGTTGAATATGTTTACACTTGTTTTTTATACCTTTTTAAGTTAAGACCAACGAAAATATATCCAACAACAGTACACACACAGTTAGTATGTTCAATTTTATGTTTATTTAGTTTTAATTGATTGCATTATAGCTAAAAATATTTTTTAAAAAAACGTGGATTTGGATTGTAACGAATTTTTTTTTTTTTCAAAATTAGCAAGAGTTTCGCTTGATATTTAGGTTTTGCTTAGGCTTAGGAAAACTTAGGCTTAGGCTTAAGCTTCGGAGGCATTTCCTGTGGCCCTTGGAAAAAAATAAACATTTAAAAAAACATTTACAAAGAAAATCAAAAATTTCGTGCAAATCTTAAATATAAAAAACATTATTTATGCATTTTGTTTGCAAACAAAAAAAAATTTAGGACAAAATGCCAGCATTCGCAGCTATATGAGAAAAACGCAAAAAAGCGGAAAAATTTCCCTCGCGGAACTTTTTCCTCGGAAATTATTTTCCACCGAAAATAATGCTGAGGAAATACTGCTGCGGAAATGTTTTCTGCGGAAATTGTTGTTGCGGAAATATTTACCTAGAACCATTTAGATATTGATATCGGAATGGTAAATAATATTTACAAGATCTTTAACAATCTTCTCTAACTTAATTCTAACTAAACAAACAATCTTCATTTCTATTTCACATCTAACCTTTGCTTCTGTATTTTGTGTTCTGCTTTGTTTTTTAATACTATTTAGTTGTTCATTTGTATTTAATTAGTGGTAGAAAATTTTTTTTTTTTTTTTTTTTTTTTTGGGGGTTTTATTTTTTTTTTTTTTTTTTTTTTTTTTTTTTTTTTTTTTTTTTTTTTATTTTTTTTTTTTTTTATTTTTTTTTATATATTTATTTTTTTTTTTTTTTTTTTTATATATTTTTGCTTTTTTGTTTTTCATTGTATTTTCTGATGGCCCGATTTTATGTTTGGTAGTCATTTTAGTTTCGATCTGGCAGCGTATAAAAATTTTGTGTCGAACTTGTTTTTTTTCTAATTAAATGTTTTTAAAAATGAAAATTGAAAATTAATGTTTGATTGATTTATTTGCTATACAACAATCTTTGTTTGTAAAAAATTATGTTAAAATTTTTAAGCTATCTTCTTTAAGTTTTCTTTATTTGTTCTCTTGTTGTTACGTGTACTGGAAAAAGTTGTAAATGAATGGTATAAATGGAAAATTGGGAAAAATGTGATTTAATTTTTTGCTTTTTATAGGATTCTTATTAGTTTAAGTGAGTGCTATGTTACATTTACGTTGTCTTTTACTATTTACACTCAATTTCGCCCTTAATTCATCGTTTTTCCTCAGATATGAGTGTGAAATTCTTTTTTTTTATACGATTGTCAGACGCAATGTAGAACGGGGAGTAAAATTAAAATAGACGAACCAGACGTTATTTTTAAAGTAATTTAGTTTCTAATATAAATGCCATGTTCTAAAAACGAGTACATTTTTTTTTTATAAATCCCGATTTCATGAAAAATCCAACATAACAATTAAAAAGCTACGACTGTCATCTCATATAATTATCTGTCATTTGAGCTATCAACGTCATATTTCGTTAGGAATGAAAAGATATGTAAAATAAAAATGCCAATTGGGAAAAGTGCGAAATTAATGCTCCCTAGTTTAAAACTGTTTTGCTTTGGAAACTGCCCCTCTGAGCCCCCTCTAGATTTAAATTTTGCCTGGGGTCGACCCTCAAAAGCTAGGGGGCCTGGACCCCCTTTTAGAATTCAAAATTCGATTTACCCCGGGTAACCACCCCCTTCCCCCTTAGCTGCCCCGACCGTTCTCACCTGTGGTTAAAACTCACATATTTTTAATCTTACTAACGTACGGCGTAGTATAGCACTCGTCATACAAAGATTACTAATAGTTGTCCGATAATAACAGTAAAACAGCGATAGCGAAAATTACCTTAAACAATTTTGAGTTCTCAGAAAGGGTAGTTTTCGTCTCTGTAAGAAAATAGTTTAATAGATTTTTTGAGAATCCACAACATAAGATATTAGCAACAGCAACAATTTCCGCAACAACAGAAGAAAAAAGAGAAAAACCAGAAGAAGGTAGTGGAAAAGAAATGAAGATTGTTTGTTTGTTAGAATTAAGTTAGAGAAGAAGATTGTTAAAGATCTTGTAAATATTATTTACCATTCCGATATCAATATCTAAATGGTTCTAGGTAAATATTTCCGCAACAGCAATTTCCGCAGAAAACATTTCCTCAGCATTATTTCCTCAGCTTTATTTTCGCTGGAAAAGTTATTTCGCGGAAAAAAGTGCCGCGAGGGAAATTTTTCCGCTTTTTTGCGTTTTTCTCATATAGCTGCGAATGCTGGCATTTTGTCCTAAATTTTTTTTTGTTTGCAAACAAAATGCATAAATAATGTTTTTTATATTTAAGATTTGCACGAAATTTTAGATTTTCTTTGTAAATGTTTATTTTTTTCCAAGGGTAACAGGAAATACGTCCGCAGCTTAAGCGTAAGCCTACGTTTTCCTAAGCCTAAGCAAAACCTGAATATCAAGCGAAACTCTTGCTAATTTTGAAAAAAAAACGAAATTCGTTACAATCCAAATCCACGTTTTTTTAAAAAATATTTTTAGCTATAATGCAATCAATTAAAATTAAATAAACATTAAAAAATTGAACATGCACTAACTGTGTGTGTACTGTTCTTGGATATATTTCGTTGGTCTTAACATAAAAAGGTATAAAAAACAAGTGTAAACAAATTCAAAGCCCCAATAAATCTGCAGAAAATTTGAGATTATTTTGATTTTATTTCGTTAGAAGTAAAAGTTTTGAAGATAAAAAACTAAGGACAAATTTTTTTCTATATTTAATAAAAATTGCCGCAACATGTAGAAATTTTCTTAAATTGCTTTTTACTTATAATTTTTGATACAAAAAAACCCAAAATATAAAGTAGAAAAAAATTCAATTACGGAAATTTTTTCCGCGGAAATAATCTTTCAAAGAAAATAATGCTGAGGAAATACTGCTGCGAAACTTTTTCCGCGGAAATTGTTGTTGTGGAAATCTTTACCGGACACCATCTGAATAAATACTTGTGCCACTTGCAAGCGCGATATCAAAATTGTTAATTGTACGGTTCTAGGTAAATATTTCCGCAACAACAATATCCGCGGAAAAAATTTTCGCAGCAGTATTTCCTTAGCAATATTTCCGATAGTATTTCCGATGGAAGATTATTTCCGCGGAAAAAATTTTCGCAAGGGAATTTTTAGTTTTTTGCGTTTCTCTTATATATCTGCAAACGCTAGCATTTTTGTTCTAAATTTTTATTTTTTTGCAAACAAAAATAATTAAATAATGTAATAAATAATAAATTTTTATTAACGATTTGCACGAAATTTTCTATTTTCTTTGTAAGTGTCTTTTAAAATGTTTATATTTTCCCAAGGACAAACAGGAAATACTTTCGCAGCTTAAGCCTAAGCCTACGTTTTCCTAAGCCTAAGCAAAAGCTGAATATCAAGCGAATTCTGCCCAGTTATTAGATAAAATTTAGAATGATTTTTAAATATCGCTTAAAGGCTTAGAAAAACGTAGGATTAGGCTTACGAAAAAGCTGCACAGAGGTATTTCCTGTCAGCCAGTATTGGACATCTATTTTGGCTTTATATGCAAAAACATTAATTAATTCCATTTGCAAATTGGTGTGTGTAAACGTGTACAATTTTGAAAAATAGAAAATTCGTTACAATCCACTTTTTTTAATTTTAAAATATTTTTAGCTATTATGCAATGCATTAAAATTAAATAAACATTAAAAAACTGAACATGTTCTAAATTCACACATTTAACAACAAAACTACACTTTTGTTGGATATATTTCGTTGGTCTAAATATAAAAAGGTATAAAAAACTTTAAACAAATTCAACGCCACAATAAATCTGCAGAAAATTTGAGATTATTTTGAATTATTTCGTTAGAAAAAAATATATTTAGTAAAAGTTTTTAAAAATGAAAAACTGATAACACATTTTTTTAACTTTTATAATTTTAAAAAATTGCCGCAGTATGTCGAAATTGTATAAAATTGCTTTTTATTTATAATTTTGGCTAACGGTAATTCCCATGGACCATGGACCAACATGGACTCGCCCATGAGGGGTGAAAGACTCACTTTAACATTACAAAACAATGTAAAGTTGTTAGTGCACCTCAGGCTCAGGCTTACGCTTAGGCTTAGTGTAGTTCTAAGCCTAAGCCGTTTAAAAGTTAAAACTAACAACTTTATATTGTTTTTTATTGTTAAAGTGAGTCTTTCACCCCTCATGGGCGGGTCCATGTTGATCCATGGTCCATGGGAATTACCGTTAGCCATAATTTTTGATTTAAAAAAACCCAAAATATAAAGTAGGAAAAAAATTCCCTCGTGGAAATTTTTTCCGCGGAAATAATCTTCCGAAGAAATTAATGCTGAGGAAACACTGCGGCGGAAATTGTTGTTGCGAAAATCTTTACCAGACACCAATTGTACAAGCGACCACTGTTTTTCCGGCACAGCTGAAATAGAGTACAGTTAAATTACTTGAAAAATTGTTTGTAAGTTTTTGTCAAATATATAAAATTCTTGGATTATAAAAGTTAATTATATACCACTGTTAAAAACACAAATTTCTTATCGGCATAAAGGAACTACAGGCGGATTTTTATCCAATCCTTTCTAAATCTAAGGAGCCAAATCAACAACAAAACAATATTTCATCAACAATGAACAACAGATAAAAACTACATATCACAGGCGCTTTTATTCTTTGATTAACATCTGCCTTGACCTCGACGACCTCGTCTTCCAAATCCAGACCTAGAAATTCTTCTTCCTCTATAGACAATAGTGTCACTAATCTGAAAACAGAGAAAAATATTATTAAATGTTTTTGCAACTAACACAAATAATTTTACTGTTTTGTAAAATTAATTAAAAATTAAGCAAGCCTAAAAACCCTAAGTGGCTTTTTTTAAACCCATTTTATCTTTGTCAACCGAAACAAAACAAGGGGTGAACAACCCTGGTGACACCCATGGTTCCAGAATAGATTTATATTTTCCCAAATAAACCATGATGTTGTAAGTTAACTTATTAACTAAGTTAATTATATTGTCGACAGACTTAGGTTAGCACGGTCCCGCCAGCTAGGGGGGCTGGTTACCCGGGGTAAATGGCATTTTGAATTCTAGGGGGTTCCAGAGCCCCCCCCCCTGGTTTTTAGGGGGGTCGACCCGGGGTGTGAAATTTTAAAATCTAAAAGGGGGTCAGGTCAGGTGGGTCCGGTGTCTAAAGCAAAATAGTTTTAAACTTTAATAACTTTAATAATTTTTCTCTTTATAGGATAATACTACATTTTATTAAATAAAAAGCGATATTCTATTCTGGTATAAAAAGGGTGTAAAAACATGAATTTGTGTTAAAAATTCACGTTTTTGGAAGAACATTTAGTTAAAAAAAGTACCTAAAATTTTTTCGAGAGGGGAGGGGGGTCAGATTTCAGATTCTAGCAAGGGGTCAGGCAGGGGTAAAAAAATTCGGAAATTTGGGAGGGAGAGCATAAAGAGCGGTCCGGCCTGACCCCCCTCCCGACCAATTTGGAAGTGTAATTTTTTTATTTACTGTCAAAAACACGGTTTTTTTAGTTAAAAATAGTGTTTAAATACACTTTTTAGGCCTAAATAGGCTGTTTTAGTATATAAAATTCAATTTTAGACCTAAAAACACTTAAATTAGTGATTTAAAAAAACTTAATGAAAAAATCGGACCCCTCTAAATTTGAAAAATCCGCGGAGGTCATGTGTATATTTCTTATTTTTACTTCTTAAATTAGGTAATACCCATAGGTGTTTTTGGGGGGGGCAGAGGGGTCCACCCCCCCCCCCTAGAGCCAAAATTTTGGACCCCCCCTAGAAAAAATCCAGGAACCCTCTCCCCCCCACCAAAGCTCGAGAGCGGTCCGGCCTGACCCCCCTAGCGAGGCTGACCCCCTCTTCCCCCCCCCCCTCCCGACCAATTTGGAAGTATATTTTTTTATTTACTATCAAAAACACGGTTTTTTAGTTAAAAACAGTGTTTAAATACACTTTTTAGGCCTAAATAGGCGGTTTTAGTACATAAAATTCAAAATTAGACCTAAAAAACTTAAATTATTAAGTTAAAATATTTTGTTAAATATGGACCTCCCTGACCCCCACTCAATTTGAAATCTTGCACCCGGGGTCGACCCCCCTACAAAGCCAGGGGGTCCGTCCGGACCCCCCTTCCTAAAAACTTTGGCCTTCCACCCAGGGGCATAGGTGGGCAGGGGGGTTGGGGTGGGGGGGTCATACCCCCCCCTCCCTAAATTTGGGGTACCCGGGGACACCCCCCCCCCCAAATTCGCCTCCCGGAGAAAATTTTTTAAATGTTATAAAACGGCTAAAAAAATTTTTCGCTCTTCGTGTGTAGAGTTAATCGTTAATTGACAATTCATCTTAGTTTTTTTATTACAAATCGATTATCCCATTCAGTAGTTAAAGTATACAGTTTAATAAAACTACTATAAACACTAATTATCCTTTACGTAGCGTTTTGAACACATGTTTTAAATGTGTAGGTATAAGAAACCTTAAATTTTGGTAATAAATAAATCATCTGGAATTAAAATTTCAAAGCGTATTTTAGCGCCTTAAATTAAAAATTTTCCCCTCGGAGGGCATTCTGCTCCCCGGGCATCCTGACAAGGGGCACCGCCCCTCTACCCCGCTGGGGGCTCTCGCCCCCCCAGACCCCCCCCCCCCAGACGCCAGACCCCCCTTCAGGGATAATAGGGCCCCCAGACCGCCCCCCCCCCCAAATCGTAACCCTGGACACGCCACTGCAAAAGGGGGGGGGTTTTGCCGATACCCTCAAATTTTTCCCTTTGCCGACCTAAAAGAGGTGTCTAGATTCCCCCCCTGGCTACGCCCATGTATGTATATAATCTTTAATTAAATATAAGATTGGATTAAAAAGTTTGTGATACTTGACTTTATAATCAAGACAATAATATTAATATTCTATTATTACGTATTTTAATAATATAATTATTAAAAAAACTATGATTTCTAATCTAATTATAAGAATATATAAACACATTATTAATAAAAGAATTTAAAACCCCCTTTAAACTTTGACCCCCCCCCCCCAAAATCCGAGAGGCTGCCCACCTATGCCCAGGGGTGGACCCCCCTAGCGGACCCGACCAAAAATACCTCTGGTACCTAGTTTTTTATGGATTTCTAACCTTCTCTAATCAAATCAAATAAATAAATAAATCAAAGTTTTGAGTTCTAAATAAGTTTTTCAGCCATAAGAAGTTTGAAAATGTAAGAAAAACGATTTTTAGCTAAAATCAGCGTTTTTTACTTGTTTTTCTTTCAAAATTTAAAAAAACGATATGAATAAAATGCACTCCAGAGAACTAAAAACGATATTTATAGTAAGAATGCATTTAATATACATCAACATACGCGGATGTCAAAAAAAGACATCTAAGCACATCCCTATAAACTATAAAAAAGTTATATTAATACTAAATATTGAGTATATTTGACAAGTTTTTTTTTGCATTTTTGTTTCAGCAACCAAAAATTGGCGGTGTAGTTACTCCACACTACGATGCAACCTTTCTGTATGTGGAACCTTTGGAGCACCTTCTAGGTCTCTGGATACCGATCGAAGATGCTACAGTTGAAAATGGATGTCTATGGTTCGTGCCTGGCTCACATAAAAGTAAGTTTTAGCAGCATTATCGTTTACGCGAAAATATAATATCGTGCGGTTGGAAGGTTGTAGTCTATGTAAAGTTGCAAAAATATTAAAAGTAATTTTTCTAGTTGCGCGCTTACAATTTTCTTAACTATGTACCTAAAAATGCTTATTGTTTTGCATGCAATATCACAATCGTGGTACGTAAATTATTCATAAGTTGTTTTTACAACCGAAATAATTTCAAACTGTTGCGAATAAACATTAAAGATAAAAGAGGACAAAAAATATTTTTAAAACTGAAACCTTCGTAATTTTTTTTTAAGTAACGTTATAAAATTTTGGAAGCTTGCGGTTAGCGGGTTTGAAATTTTTTTGTTGTATTCCTGCTTTTCGCACCTGTGGCTGCTACATCATTTTTATGATTAAATTCCGATTTTTAGAATGAATAAATGAGCAATTAGCGTTGTTAACTGATTTAATCAAAGAATTTCGTATACTATGTTGCTGAATATAAACATTCAGTAATTATTATTCCTTGTCATTTAGTTCAAACATTGGATTACCGTTTTGTAAGAACCCATTGTAAAGATGGTAGCGGTCCTTTACTAAAATTCGTTGGACAGAAGCCGATAGTGGATGATAAATTATTTGTTCCAGTTCCCGTGACTAAAGGTAATAAGCATAGGTGAGCACGGTCGGGGAAGCTGGGGGGTGGTTACTCGGGGTAAATCCAAATTTTGAATTCTAGGAGGGGGTCCGCACCCCTCCCCGTAGCTCCTTAGGGGGGTCGACCCGGGTGCGAAATTTTGAAATCTAGAGGGAGTCAGGTGGGTTCGGTGTCCAAAGCAAAACAGTTTTAAACCATAATAACTTTAATAATTGTTCTTTTTATAGGATAATACTACATTTTATTGAATAAAAAGCCACATTCATGTATAAAAGGGTGTAAAAGCATGAATTTGTGATGAAAATTCACGCTTTTTGGAAAATTTAGTATAAAAAAAGTACCTAAATTTTCCTGAGGGGGAGGGGGGGGTCAGATTTCAAAATCTAGAGGGGGGTCAGGGGTAAAAAATTCGGAAATTTGGGGGGAAGGGCCCCCCTAGACTTCTGTCTAGGGAGGGGCCAAATTTCGAGGCTAGGAAGGGGTGGACCCCACCCTGCCCCTCTCCCCTCTTCCTCACCTATGGTAATAAGGGTTTTTATCTGTAAATTAAAGTTTCACTAACATAGGCGGGCAGCCTCCCTGGCATTTTTAGGGCATATACCCGACCCCCTGAATTGGGAGGGGGAAGTGTGGCCCCATAAAATTTTTTGGGGATAAACCTCAAATACCCCATTTTTAGAATTTTTATGCTCGGGCCCCCCAAATTTTAGAGGGGGTGTCCGGGGTCCCACCAAATTTTAGATAGAGAATGTCAGCAGTAATCGAAATTTGGAGTCTAACCCCCCCAACCCCCCCCCCGCCCACCTATGTCCGCGAATACCCATCTGTCTACCGCCGAAGTTAAATTTCAAAAATAAGACTCTTCCACTCAAATCGGGCAAATACTTGAAGATAATATCGGGCTGCCTAAAAATTCACGAGGAACGTTTGAGGAATGATTTGCTTAGGATATTTAGGTTTATTCATTTTAAACTCCATGAGTTTTAAAAGGAGGCTGAGGATCAAAATTCTTTATCATCATATGGAAGGAATTTCGATAGCGCGTACGCTGCCGTTTGACTTACGGGTTTAATATCAATTTTGTTTAGTATATATTGGGTTTCAGAATACTTTCCGTCTTAGTAATCTATTTAATGTGCACTTACTAAATATGAAGAGTGTTTCAGTCGAATATCTTATAGCGTTTTTATTTTCCAAATTTAGATGGGCAAAGCGGTCCGGAGCGACGGAGTTAAAATTAAGAAACGCATTCACTCATATTTTTTGAAAGAAAAATAGATGAAAAATGCTGATTTTAGAGTTTAGAAGCAAGTTAAAAGTCGTTTTGAAAAGATTTGTCTAATTTTCCAAAATTAGCCGGTAAACCTCCGCCTCCCACTTCCGAGTGGGGAGAGAGGGATTAAGCCCCTTTCAGAATTTGGAGAGTTAAGCTTTCCCCTCTAACCCTTCCCGTGCCCATATATATGGTCTGGAGTCCCACGGACCACTAATTTTAGAGAGGTGTCGGTCGGTTTCTAGATTTTTTCCTGAAGAAAAGGGGGAGAGGTGAACCCCGTCCTCCACCCACCTATTGAGCCAATAAATATACCCATACACCAGCAAGCTGGTCCGGAGTCGGGGGGTCTAAACCCCAAATTAGGGGTTAAAATACCAGAGAAACGCAAAATACCCATATCGTTTTTTCGGTGCTGGAGCACATTTTACCATATCGTTTTTCGATTCTGAAGGAAAAATAGGTAAAAAGC
>JASAMX010004950.1:0-26071 GCA_030248175.1 Microlaimidae sp. YZB2_3 | reverse complement strand
AAATAAATAAAATTATTTAGTTCAAACATTATTATATCATATAATAAACTTAAAACTTAGGCGTAAGCGTTGCGTAACGCATAAGCTAAAATGTCTCAAACTTTAAAAAAAATTTTGGTTTTAAAATACAGTTTCTAAAGACAGTTTAATAGATAAGAAACACTATATAAAATAAAAATCACTGAATTAAAATTAAAATAAATAAAAGTTTTTTGCCAAAACACCGTGAAAACTTTATTTTGAATTAACTTTTGAAGTAGCATATGCCAAACGGCCTTAAGTTTGTGAGAGTACTTTAATTGTAAATATTAATTAATTTTCTCCATAAATAAGACATTTTTTAATTTTAAGAACGGCCAAGCAGTCCATTTATTTGGTCCAACTCTTTGGAATAGGTAAAACGTTACTTAAACTGAAAGAGTCCACTTAAAATTAAAAATTGACTGTTATTTGTTTAATTTTTTATTTAAATTTTGATTAGGTATTTTTAATTCTGGGGCCTATTTCATAAAAATAGCTTGTAATTAATTTACAGCTGTAAATTAATAAACGCATATTTTTCTTTTGTATTTTTAATTAAAAAGTATATTAATAAAATTGCGTTTAGAATTTCAAAAATTAAATGTCTGTAAATTCCGTAAATTCCACAGTTACGTACGTATTTTTTAAATAATAAAATAAGAAGAAATAAAATGTGGTTATTAATTTACAATTACAGAAATCTTTATGAAATAGGCCCCAGCTTATTTTTTTAGAACAACCCAAATCAGTCTTGTTTATTGCATTATTTTTATAGTTGATAAAAATAAAAGCATAAAATAAAGATTGTGACAAAAAAACAAATTGTAAATGGACTTAGGACAATAAAAAAAAAATTTTAATAAACAAAAGCAAAAAATGTAATGATTGATTATTTCAAAATACTATCTGTTCACGGATTTTATGGAATAAGTTAGCTTCTTAGATTTAGCGCTTCCAGACAGCCTTTGAGTCTAATTGTATGCTAATGTTTTGCTGGGTTTATTACCCTGACCCAAGAGACAGCTCAAAAAGAGATCGCTCAAGGATCCGCCAGGTACCACGTTTCGGGGTGCGGGGTGAAAGTCCCCAGCCAAAAGCTGAATTCAACCTAAAAAGATCTGGTAGTAAATCATGGGGTGCAACCTTAGTTTTATAAGGCCCTCGCCAGCTTAAACCTTTTTAGCAATTTTGTTTGCTAATGTTTCGCTGGGTTGATTACTCTGATTCAAGAATCAGCTCAAAAGGCAATCGCTCAAGGATCCGCCAGGTACCACATTTTGGCGTACAAGGTGAAAGTCCCCAGCGAAAAGCTGAATTTATTTTAAAAAGATCCGGTAGTGAACCATGGGGTGCAGCCTTAGTTTTCTAAGGCCCTTGCCAGCTAAAATGTTTTTAGCAACTTTGTTTGCTAATGTTTCGCTGGGTTCATTACTCTGATTGAAGAGTCAGCTCAAAAAGCAATCGCTCAACAAACAAAAAATAATTTTTACATTATATACAAATTGAACTAATAATTGTAAAGCCACAAAGGTAACATAACATTACAACTCATAATGCAGCTTGTTGGAAATAATTAATTTTGTTATTTATATACTACATATAAAAAAGCTTAAAAATTACATAATCCTATTATTTATATATAAATATATTTTTTAATAGTTTTCTTGACAATGCATATTTAATTAAAATTAAAATTTTTTATAGGAGTTAGCCAAAACTGCTTCGCAAGGTAAATTATTTCAATGTTTTATTACACGATTTGAAATAAATAGCAATATTAAGCCGTGTTTGTTTGCCTTCCATCTTTAGTCTGTTATTACAGGTTTTGCTGTCAGTTTCTGCTCTTGGAAAACTATCTTTATCAATGTCTCTTAAATCATTTAAAATTTTGAAACGCATGCAAACGTCATTTTTTGAAATAGTGATAATTTAAGCTTTCAAGATTAAGTTCTTTTAATCAAGTTTATGCTTTCAAGTGTTCTACACTCAACGTAAGGAAAAAAACAGTGAGCATACAACCTTCTAGTAACTACTTTTTGAACACGTTCTTTTAACTAGTAACTACTTCTAGTCTTTGAAATAATGAGAGCACCACTTAAACGTTTTAGACTCTAAAATAGGGCGCCCATATGTGACTTTTAGCCACAGTGACATATCGTGTGAATTAAAAGCGCGAACTACCATGGATACACGCGAAATAGCTTTTAAGCTATTCCTAAACAATAATTTGAAGGTTTGAAAGTGTTGTTTATTGTAATTTCTAAATCTATGAGAAATTTAAAAATTAATTTTTTTAAATTCCATTCTAAACTTTTATACAGAAGAATTTTCTGTAATTGAAACATAAAAAAAATGGGAACCAAGCGCGCGAGCAGCGCCGTACCCACGGAGCGGCAAAAAACAAAAACTCCCGCAAAAAACGCGTTTGCTTTTGTAATATTTAAAATGTATTTTAGAATATTTGAAGAGAAGGGTTCATTATTTGAAACCAACAAATATTTGAAATGTTTAAAACCGTAAAATGTACAAATTGCTCACTGTTTTTCATTTTTCCTCCTACATATAATTGGCGCTGTTTGTCTTCCTACACTGAATTACGTTTTAAATGCGAAATCGCCACTTTTTCAATTAGAAGGTTATATTTGTATGTTTAAAAAACAACTATAAATTTGAAAAAGTGGCGATTTCGCGCTTGTCAAAGATTGCTGTGAGTATGATTTTTTCAATTGACATTTCATCAAACTAAAAAAAATAAAACAGTGCTGTGTGATTAGATCAATGTATAAACAAATCATTATCATATGGTAAAAATTTTTATTTATTGAGCAGATGGCCAAATCAAATCCAAATTTCTTATAGTCCACAAAATGTCCATCTCATACTAGTCCACATCTTTTCTGTCTAAACATAAGCCCGGGGAAAATCGCCCTTTTTTTCTGCTCTATTCTTAGAGCATTTTTCAAGGCTAGTCTACCACTTTTTTTTGAATTAAACTAAAAAAATAGCCTCTAAAACTGTAGTTTTAGCTGCGCAATGACATAAGTTTATAATCATTCCGTTGCCGAGATATACTTTTTTTAACAATTTTAATATTATCAATAGAACACATATTATTTATCAATAAAAATTAGTTCCTAAGAAGTATTGCGCAATTTTCTACTATTTACAAGGAACCCATGTTTTTGTGTTTGTTTTTTTTTTTGATCAATCAATAACGAGGGAGGAATACTGGTTTTAAGATATAAGCGTTTGAAAAATAATATATTAATAATAAGGAGAAGAAGAACATAATACTAAATTTACCCACGTTCTTTAATTATAGTTTGCGCGGTGACGAGGGGCTTAGTCTCCGTGTGGCGCTCCAGCGCCACCGATAATTCGTTTATAATAAAAATAAAATAATAATAATAAGAAGATGAATTTAAATTACAGTATTTACCCACGTTGTTTAATTATAGTTATTGCGGTGCTGTGGCGCTCTAGACAAAGTTTACCCACGTTCTCTAAATATAGTTGGCGCGATGGTGTGCGCCATTGATTGCAATTATAATTTTTAAAGTAAAAACAATAATAAGAAGAAGATGATGAACATGAATTACAAAATTTACTCACGTTCTTTCAGTATAGTTGGCACGGTGCCGTGAGTTAAATTGCAGTGTGGCACCACCGATGATTGGAATTATATTTTTTTGAAATATAAATAATAATAAGAAAAAAAAGATGATAAACATAAATTACAAAATTTAGCGGGTGCTCTAATTATAGTTGTCGCGGTGCCGTGGGGCTAAATCGCAGTGGGTGTTCCCGCGCCACAGATGATTGCAAGTATTTTTTTGGAATACAAAAATTAAAAGAAGAAGATGATAAACATAAATTACAAATTTTATCCAGATTCTCTGATTATAGTTGGTGTGGTACCGCAGGGTTAAATCGCCACGTGAACGATGAAAGAATATTGATTTTAAGATAATGAGCGTTAGAATTATAATAATAAATAGAAGAAGATGAACACAAATTACTAAAAATTTTCCCGATGTTCGCTAATTATAGTGTGCTCGGTGCTGTGGGGCTAAACCTCCGCGTGGCGTTTCCGCGCCATCGACACTTATTATTTTTTTAATAAAACTTTGAATTAATTTTGTCGTCAGTAATGCAAGAATTAAAAAAGTACTTTGTTGTTTTCGCCGTTTTCCGCGCGGTTGAAGTTGATGGCGCTGGGAATTGGATCGGTTTCTGCCACCAATTAAAACCGGTCTGCTTTTTTGTGCGGTTTCTATGAGGGGCTGTTCGTTGTCTGCTCTGTACAATCCTTATTTTCGCCAAAAAAGGCTGTTATTGTGCGGTTGGGAGTTTTTATTTATCTTTTTTTCAATTTATTATTTTGATCAATAAATCGATAACAAGGACCTAAATGAAAAACGTGGCTCCTAAGAAAGTTCTTTCTTCTTTTAATGAGCCCGTGTTTATTTTTGATCAATCAGTAACGAAGGAGGAATATCGATTTTAAGAATTGAGCGTTAGAATAATAATAAGCAGAAGAAGAAGAAGAAGAAGAAGAAGAAGAAAGAGATGAACATGAATCTCAAAATTTACCTACGTTCTTTAATTATCGTTGCGTGGCGCCACGGGGCGATTTAGCCCCGTAGCTCCTGCGCCACCCATGATTTTCGTTTAATTTTTTTTATTGACGCAAAAAACTACATTTTGAGCCATTTCTTTAAAAGTGGCTTTTAATTGAGAAATATCAGCTGACTTAGTAGCAGAGTGGTTAGTACGTCGGACTCAGATCCTAGGATCCATAGGATCGAGTCTTTGCTCGACCATATTTTTAACGCCGAAAATTTTTTTTTAATTTTTCGCTTTTTAATTAAAAAAATATTTTATTATGTAATATGCGCTAAATAGAAAATAAAAAATAGAATATTTTTAGTAATAAATTTTAATAATGTTTTCTATTTGTGACATGTTTTTTATTAATGTTATTTGATGATTGTGGATGATAACATTTTTTACAGAAAAATGAATGCCAAAAATTGAATCAGAAGGTCTAATTACTTTAGTAAAAATTAATTAGTAAGGATCTGCCGTCAGAATCTAACTGTCGTGTTCTACCGTAAGTGAAAAACTTTTATCCCATTTTTATAAAATTTTATCACATTGCTTTCATAATTTTTGTCTTTACTTAATTTTGCAGTTTTGATAAAGACATTCCATATTTTTGTATAAAATTATATAATACAGATAAACAGAATTTTGAATTTTTAAGTTTTTGATGGAAACAACATGACAAAAATAAAAGTATAAAATGCTTTTATACCATTCTATCTAGTTTATTTAAGGTAATTTTTTAGACAATTTTAAGATAAATGTAAAAAACTGAAAAAAATCTTTTGTTTTTTAATACTCGGAAATATGTGTAATATTTAGTGTCCAATATTAAGTGACTTACGCAAATTTCAAAATGACTTTTTAAAAGCTTACTTGTAACAAAAAATTTTTTGAGCAAATTATTTATTACAATTATATTATTGTATTATGCAATGATTCTTTTTTTATTTTTATTACTAAAAAATGTTGTATTTTTTAGTATTATATGACTTAACCATTGCAACAATACATGTTTCTATCTTTCTTTTTTTTCAACTTGAGTCTTACTTTTACTGTGAATTCACTCTTAAGGGGTTGGCATTAAAACTGTTTGAATTCAGTTTGTTTCAAAAATATAACTGTTAAACTACACAATAATTCATAAAAAATCATTTAGTTTTCTAAAGAGCAATATGTCTCAATTAAAAATATCAGTTAAAAACGTTTTAAATTAGCAGAGGGTTTTTTAGAATATTTAGAAATAATAATAATATTTGAGTTGAACCACATAATATAGAAATTTAAACAAAAAATGCTTTTACTTTATAAAGAACAAATTCTTTAAAGGTTACACGTGCCTGACTTCTATATTTTACTTTTGAGTCATTCTATATAATCGAAGTTTAATTTAAAAAAATAAATTGTCCAAACTTAAAACTTATTTATATTTATAACTTTATTTCAATTGTATATTTAGTGCAATCGGACTTTTTCTTTCATAATTTATTAAAATCATGTTTACTACGCGTTGAACTACACGTTGCTAAAAGTAGTTTGATTGTTATGAGTAATTAAAATAAATTAATCCCCGATCTTTAAATCCAAGAAAAATTTTAAGAAAATCCAGTTTAATTTCCATTCAGGTAAAAATTAATACTTTATTGTTAATACCTAAGTAAACAATTATTCTTTTGTAATTAATACAAATATTCTTAGAATCATTCGGATATTATTTTTATATTTCCAGTGAGGAAATATGATATTTTCCAAGAAAAATAAAAGCAAATTTAAATCATTGACACAAGCTTCAAAAACGGCTAATTAAGCAGAAAAGTTTTCATAAATATGCACCTAATTATGTTTAATGCACAAACACAATAAAACGTGGGACATACCTCGTCTAAAACGTCCAAATGACAGAAACTGAAAATTTGATTTATATGACGAAAATACAGGGGAAAAAAAATCGGAAATAAACCTTTATATCAATTAAAAACAAACTTTTTAGTTTTGTCTTTTGGAGATTTTGGGCGAAATGTGAACCAGTTTTTTTTACATTTAAACATTGCAAAATGGTTTTTTTTTAAAAAAAAAGCATTTTCTTTATCAAATTACATTGCGACGTTAGAATATAAAAAGTTAATCCTGTATAAAAGATTTAAAAAAATCTTATTTGTTTTCAACAAAATAGAACAAAAAGCTTAAAAGTCATTTTATTGCTTGTATTTTGTGCAATAATTTTGTTTTCAATAAAATCGAGCCGTTTTTTATAAAATATTTTAAAATAAACTACGTGCTATGTCTATGTTGTTATTTAAAACTCCCTATAATAATTTAATTTTCTGTTTTCGATTTTACTTATCGTTTAAATGGGATAAATTAATTTTTTCAATAAGTTCATGCATAGTTATGGTACAATGTAAATGAAACCTAAGAAAACGTCAAACACTGGTTAGGCGGTAACAAAACCCAAAACTAAATCCCAAAAAACTAAAAATTAAAACCAAATCAACCTGAGTTGAACAAACCAGGAACTAATAGTTGTTTTATTTATATAAAATTAGAATAAACTATTTACTTGACTGTGCAGTAATTTCTTCGTATATTAATACCAAGATTAAAAGCATTGTTTTCATCATGTTAATTGCTGCATCCAATTGGCTAAATCATGATTATTACCGTATAATTAACAATAATAGCTGTTTAAATTTGAATATAATTTTTCATAATCATTTATACCTTAATGTATTCAAATTTGGAAAATTTATTTATACCTTAAGGCCAGTTCACACCGACGGATAGCGGATAGCGGATAGCAGATAGCGGATAGCGGATAGCGGATAGCGGATAGTCAGTTCACACCGGAATTACCTCGGATAGCGGATAGCGGATAACCGTTCACACCAGAGTAAAATAACCGCAGATAGCGGATAGCAGAGAGCGGATAGCGGATAGTCAGTTCACACCGGAATTACCTCGGATAGCGGATAGCGGATAACCGTTCATACCAGAGTAAAATAAAGGCAGATAGCGGATAGCAGATAGCAGATACCGGATAGTCAGTTCACACCGGGACAAATTGCAGATAGCGGATAGCGGATAAGGCGAGTTGCTGCATGCAACAACTTTGTACTGCTGGCAAGCCAAATTAAAGATTTTTTTCTTTTGTTTTTTGCTTAAACTGTGCTTTTTCTTGATTTTACAAAAATATTTTCATAAATTTTAATAGTTTAAAGTAAAATATTTTTTAAAGTATTTTCTGAAATTTTTTTTTGAAATTCAGTTGATTTCATTAAAACCAATGTTTTTTAAAAAGGTTACAAAAAACCACAAGGTATTTCTTGAATTTATGTATTGGGCAGGGGTTAAAAATATATTTAATTAGTATTTTATAAATGTTTGGCGATGGTTTTATGTAGTTACTCGTTCAGTTAGTTATTGCTATACTATTAACTATAACTATTATACTATAACTATAATAAAAATAGTAATAATAGTAATAGTAATAATAGTGATAGTAATAATAGTAATAGTAATAATAGCAATAGTAATAATAGTAATAGTAGTAATAGTAAAAATAGTAATAGTAACAAATTAGTAATAGTAATAGGATAGTAAAAATAATAAATAGTAATTATACTAATAGTAAGAATTGTAATATTAATGGGTATTTAATGAAGTTTTGTATATGTTATAAATTACAAGTTTTACAAAAATGAATAAGCGTTTACGCTTTTTACACAATTAACAAGAACAATTTTAAACAAACTTTTATTATTTTAAGTAAACAAAAACGCGTATAAAGTAAAAGCGAGCGGTGACCATAGCAATTGATTCAAAAAGGAAGATCAAAAAGTTAGCAAGGAACTTTAAAGGTTCTCTTGCTATGCGCTAATTTTTAAAAAAAGAAATAAACTCGTTTTACCCACCAATTACAGGAGAAGCAAAGCTCTACTCAACATAACCAAAGACCGAGTTTCTAAAATCCCATCCGACATCGGGGATGGGCAGTTGAATCGTTATATTGCCCATTTAAGTTGTTGCTGTTGAATAATGCAAATGCCCAAACACGTCTCTGGCTTCTGGCCAAAGTTCAACAAGAAAAAAACACAATTAAATATTTGGTAGATAAATCTTTACGCCAAGCTTATAGAACCTTGAACCCAACCGTTTAGGATATGCGCAGGCTTAGGTTACTTGGCGACTCTTTTTAGGCTTAAGCCTTTATAAGTTTCATTTAAAAAGGACCTTACCTTTTGATAAGGTTTTTACAACGCGAACGTAGAAAAGAGTCAACCGCCTGTGCGAAAGATTTACCACCCACTAACCACCACTAAAATTTTTCCGCTAAGCTTATGGAATCTTGAATCCAACAGTTAGGGTGTGGATAGGCTTAGGTTTTCGCGGCGACTTTCAAACAGGTCCTATACAATTTTTATTACAAACGACCCTTACCTTTTCATAAGGTTTAACCACGGGAACGCGCGCAAAAGTTGACCACTTGTGCTAAAGAAATATCAACCCTCTGACCCGATTAGGTGCTTGCGCAATTAGTCACATGCGCGCTATGTGGGAACACACAGCTTGGTATGAACGCCTGCCCATAATTTAGGGCTGGCTTCAATCAAGCGGCGAAATTTTTAACGTGCAAGGGCGCATTGGCAGTAGGGCCAGTGTTACAACGTGTAAGCGCCCAAATAGGAGAGACCCCCTTATTAGAAACCTGCACTTCCCGATGCCACTATGATTTTTATTTGCCTACTGTTAGCTAACTACTAAAAATTTACATATAAATTTTAAAAAATTATGTTTTAAAAAGTGCTTACAAAGATGATAAAGTTTTTTTAGGAAATTTTTATGTTTGCATTTTTACAATAGCTTTTTAAAACACGTGCTAAGGGTGAGTGAATAAATTTGGGTGCGCATATTTTGCCACAGATGTTTCAAAAATACAACGCCCTATACATGAAAATTATAAAGTAAATAAAAATAATAACAATAGTATTGTGATGCGTTAACTAGGATTCTATAAAAAGGTTTATTTAATAAGATCACAAAACTTTAAGTATTGGCTGGAAACGCGTACCTGTTAAAGGTTTGCGGGACTACCTGTAAGTGGCGTCTGTCTCGTAGGTCTGTTCTGGTCTGGTGGGTCCCTCGGTCTGGTCCTTCAGTCTGGTGGGTTCTTCGGATCTTCGGTTGGACGTCAGTCACCTGGTTCTCGCTGCTCAGTATTCGTAGGCGGTATTGTTTCAAGTTACAGTTATAGAAAAACTAACTCAATCGCTTAAACCACCAACTTTATATGCAACCAGAACACCCAAGCAACGCGCTGTCCCTTGTCCGCAATTCCAACTGTGCGGTCGGTTACCGGTAACACGCAACCTCACACTCGACCGCTCTACCCACAGGCGACCGCTCACCAAACCACACACACCTCCATACACAACCGCGCATTCATTAACATCCACGTGGCACAACCGCACAATCCTTGGCGTCCACGTGGCAGAACCGCACACCGTCAGTGTCCCCGCGTCACAGTATTATTAAAAACGTAATCAATAGCGATAGTATTAGTAATAGTAGTAATAGTAATAGTGTAGTAAATGTAATAGTAGTAAAAGTAATAGTAGTAAAAGTAATAGTAGTAAAAGTAATAGTAGTAAAAGCAATAGTAGTAAAAGCAATAGTAGTAAAAGTAATGATAGTAAAAGTAATAGTAGTAATAACTAATGTCGTAACAATAATAGTAGTAATAGCAAAAATATATAATATACCAAAAAATGTGCAACTCCTATATAAAAAATTAAATCAGAGTAAGCCATTATAATGAGCCTCTCTACCATATTAATAGTACGCTTTATAATTATGACATATAAGCCATTTTAATTTGCGCGAATTATATTGAAAAGAAAGCCATTATAATAGCATTTAATTTCATTTCATATTTATACTCACGTGTAATACTGGCCCTATAAATGTAAGTTATAAAGTAAATAGTAATAATAGTAATAATAGTAATAATATAAATAATAATAGTAATAGCAATAATAATAGAATTGGTATTAGTAAATTTATTAGTAATAGTAGTACTAATATTAGTATAGTTGTGTCAGTGATAGTAGTAATAATAGTTGTAGTTATAGTAGTATGTAAAAGTAATAGTAGTAATAGTACTTTTAATAGTAGTAATAGTAATAGTAGTAATAGTAATAGTAATAGTAGTAATAGCAATATTAGTAATAGTAATAGTAATAATAGTAATAGTAATAATAGTAATAATAATTATAGTAATAATAATAATAGTAATAGTAGTAATAGTAATAGTAGTTATAGTAATTGTAGTAATAGTAATAGTAGAATTGGTAATGGTAATAGAAAAAGCAATAGGAATAAGAGTAATAGCAAAGGTAATCGTGGTGATAGTAGATAGTAATATTAATAATTGTAATAAAGATAGTAGTAGTAATAATACTATAGCTAAAGTCTTCCAGGCTGAAAATAAGGGCGTAACCGCTCGCCGCCAGGAAGAAATAAACAATAAGCCCGTGAGCAAGAAAAATTGAAAAAAGTTTTCAGCGGTTATGTAACCAATTATTATTTAGTTGCGTCATGTGTTTCTCTGCACGTGATTTTTTCTCAAAGAACTAGTGGTTACTTTACCACTCATCTATTTTCACCCTGATAGAATTTATCTTTAATACTAATAATAGTAATAATAATAATAATATTGTAATTATAGTAGTAGTAATAAAAGTAATAGTCCCAAAAGTAATAGTAATAATAAAAATAGTAATAATAGTAAACATAATAATAGTAATAGTAATACTAGTAATGGTAATAATAGTAATAGTAATAATAATAATAGTAATAATAGTAATAGTAATAATAGTAATAGTAATAATAGTAATAATAATAATAGTAGTAATAGTAGTACTCGTAGTAATAGTAATAATAGTAATAGTAACAAAGTAGTAATAGTAATAGGGATACTAAAAATAATAAATAGTAATTATAGTAATAGTAAAAATAGTATTAATAATGGGTATTAAATCAAAAGAGTTATAGTATTAGTAATAATAGTAATAGCAATAATCTTAAAAATAGTAAAAATAGTAATAGATAGTAATAGTAATAGTAATAGAAATAATAGTAATGGTAATAACGGTAATAATATTAAAACTAATAATAGTAATAATAGTAATAATAATAATAGTAATAGTAAGAATAGTAATAATAATGCGGATTAAGTTAAAGGAAGGCCGATTGGGCCCGCTTAGAAATAGTAAAAGTAATAGCATAATAATTGTAATAGCAATATTAGTAATAATAACATTTGGATAAATGATATGGAATATTTAAACCGCTCAAAAATAAATTACTTTAACACTTTATTTAGGTTTTCGGGCCAGATTTTTAAAAAGATAAGATAATGTTTATTTCGTCAAAGATATTAATTTAAATTAAATTAAATTAAAGATATTTAAAAATTAGACGTTCACCTATAAAAATCTAAATAGAAATGAGAGGGCAGAAGGACGGCCCATTGGGCCCACTCGTCTCTAGTAATTTTAAAAGCTATAGTTTTAAAAGTTTTTATCTAAAACTAATTTTATGACGTTTTTTTATTATTTGGCTTTTTAGCTCTTGTTTTCATGTTGTTTTATGGTTTTAAACGTTTTTTGTGGACAGTTTTGTCCTTTTTGGCTCTTTAACTTGTGTTTGTTGAGGTTTAACTTTTGTTGAGGTTTTGGCCAAATCTGTTTTGCATACTAAAGGTCTTGAGAATGAATCTAAATCAAATCAAATTGTTTATTAGTAAAACAATATCACAACAAGTTTAATTAAATAAAAATAAAAGATACTAACACAATTATTAACCTTTTTTAACCTTTATGCAAGCCGATAACGGTTGAAATTTTGATTTAACAAAGACTTGAGTTTACTAGAAAATCACTCAAAGGCTTAATTAAGCACTAGTTTGTGTCATTTATTACTAAGAGTTTTTTAAATGCAAATATAGAAGCAGTTAAAATTTGATTCCCAGGTAAATTATTTCAGTTTGATATTATTCTGTTGCAAAAGAAAAATTTTTTGAGTCTATTTTGCTTTTTTGAACTTAATTTTTTGTGAATCATCTTTAGTTACGTTTTTATTCATAGTAAACAAATCTGCGATTTTTAGGGCCTATGTGAACAAAACCCCCCATTCTAGGACCGGTTTTACTTGTGGTTTCATTTTTTTTTGGTTTTGTTAGATTTGTTAAAACTTTATTTTTTTAGTTTTTGTTACCTTTTTAGGTTTTTTTGGCTTTCTTAGATTTGTTAACCTAGTTGACTTTGTTTAATTCCTTTGTTTTGTGGGTTTTGTTATGCTAGTTGGTTTTGTTAACCTTGTTGACCTTGTTCATTTTGTTGGATTTGTTAACCTAGTTGACCTAGTTGACTTTGTTTACCTTATTGATTTTGTTAACCTAGTTGACCTTGTTTACCTTATTTGTTTTTTTAGCCTAGTTGGATTTGTTAGCCTAGTTGACCTTGTTGACATAGTTGACCTTGTTTACCTTGTTTGTTTTGTTGGATTTGTTAGCCTAGTTGACCTTGTTGACCTAGTTGACCTTGTTTACCTTGTTTGTTTTTTTAGCCTAGTTGGATTTGTTAGCCTAGTTGACCTTGTTAACCTAGTTGGCCGATTTGACCTTGTTTACCTTGTTCATTTTTTAGCCTAGTTAAATTTGTTGGCCTAGTTGACCTTGTTGACCTAGTTACCTAGTTGACTTTGTTTATTTTTTCAAATCTAGTTGGATTTGTTAGCCTAGTTCACCTTGTTGACCTTGTTGGTTTTGTTGGATTTGTTAACCTAGTTGACCGAGTTGACCTTGTTTACCTTGTTTGTTTTTGTAGCCAAGTTCGATTTGTTAGCCTAGTGGGCCTAGTGGGCCTAGTTGACCTAGTTGACCTTGTTTACCTTGTTTGTTTTTTAGCCTTGTTAGTTTTGTTAACCTTGTTGACCTAGTTGACCTTGTTCACCTTGTTTGTTTTGTTGGATTTGTTATCCTATTGGACCTTGTTTACCTTGTTGTTTTTTAGCTTAGTTTGCCTTGTTAACCTTGTTACCTTGTTGACCTTGTTTGTTACTTCTGTTAAGCTAGTGGTATTGTTTTTGGTATAGTTTACCTATGCTGTTTTGTTAGATGGGTTTAGAGGGTTTTTTAATTTTGTCTAATCCTTAGCCTAAGCCTAAGCCTAACCTAATGCTAAGGCCTAAGGCCTGAGCCTAAGCTTAAGTCTTAGCCTAAGTCTAAGGAAGCCTAAGCCTAAATCTTAGCATAAGTCTAAGCCTAAGGCTAAGCCTAAGCCTAAGGCTAAAGCCTAAGCCTAAGCCCAAGGCGAAGTTTAAGCCTAAGCCTAATAAAACTATGATTTTACACTGTAGTTTTTTGTTTTAATGTTAAGTTCAATTGTTTGTTTGGTGTTGTATTAAAATTTAATTATAAAACAAATCTCTAGCCTTGAATTTCCATCCTTATTCAGTGTTAATTTCTTATGTTTTGTATGTGTGTGTGTGTGTGTGTGTGTGTGTGTGTGTGTGTGTGTGTGTGTGTGTGTGTGTGTGTGTGTGTGTGTGTGTGTGTGTGTGTGTGTGTGTGTGTGTGTGTGTGTGTGTGTGTGTGTGTGTGTGTGTGTGTGTGTGTTTGTGTGTGTGTGTGTGTGTGTGTGTGTGTGTGTGTGTGTGTGTGTGTGTGTGTGTCTGTGTGTGTGTGTGTGTGTGTGTGTGTGTGTGTGTTTGTGTGTGTGTGTTTGTGTGTGTGTGTGCGTGTGTGTGTGTTTGTGTGTCTGTGTGTGTTTATGTGTGTGTGTGTGTGTATATATATATATATGTGTGCGTGGGTGTGTGTGTGTGTGTGTATGTGTGTATGTATGTATTTTTGTCAACTAGGTTAACAAGGTCAACTAGGTTCCCAACAAGTCTAACAAGGTCAACTCGGCCAACTAGGTCCACAAAGTCAACTCGGTCAACTAGGTTATCAAGGTCAACTCGTTCAACTAGGTAAACAAGGTTAACAAGGTTAACAAGGTCAACTAGGTCAACAAGGTAAACTCGGTCAACAAGGTAAACAAGGTCAACTAGGTGAACAAAACTTTGGACTAGGTACCTAGTTACTTTTAACTCGGTCCACTTTTTTTCTGAAACCCCCAGAGGTTTTGTTTACATGGGCCATTTTTAGATTGGTTTTTCCATTAATAATTTTATAACATTCACAAAGTTGAAAAATTTTTGACAATCTATAAGTCTGGGTAATTTTAGAATTTCCAATCTTTCACGATAATTTAAACTTGGCAATTGACATCGCTTAAACAATCTTTTTGTAAAGCTTCTCTGAACTCTATCTAAGACAGCAATATCACACTGCAGATATTGGCTCCATACTACACTTGCATATTCCAACTGGGCTCTCACGTAGATCTTGTATGCGCGCAGAAAATTCTGTTATGAGTTTGACTGAAAATTTCTAAAAAATAACGAAGAAGTCCTTTACGCTTTCTTGGCGATTATTTGACAATGATTTGAAAATTTAGAGTTTTTTGATACATGAAGTCCTAGATCCTTTACTAAGGCATATTTTGAAAGAAGTTTGCTGCAAAAGGAATAGCAAAATTTGTTATGTCTATTTTTTGTTCCTGTAGGAAGAACTTCACTTTTCTGTTTGGTTAAATGTAACTGCCACTGCTTAGACCAACCTGAAATTCTATCTAAATCTTCCTGTAGATTTGAAGTTTTTTCATTTTTGTCATTAACTGAGAAGCTGGTGAAAACCTTAGCGTCGTCAGCAAATAACTTCTCTAAAAATTTCACACAATTAGGTAAATCGTTAATATAAATCAGGAATAAAAAGGCCCTATAACATAACCCTGCGGAACAAAATTTGTTACAGGATAAAATTTAGAGTTAGTGTTATTGATTACTACATTTAAATTTCTTTCAGTTAAGAACGAATTTATCCATTTAAGGAACCTCCAGTTCCTCCTAATTTATTAAACTTATACAAAAGTTTTTCATGAGACACAGAATCAAAAGTCTTTGCAAAATCTAGATATATCACATCTCTAACTTTTTTATTATTTAATAACTTTTTTTATTTTTTTTTATCCAGACTGAAACATGTTATATTGTTATTTTTTTGTTCTAGTCTCAATCATTTTTGAACAGACTTTAGAAATATCGATGTTATTTATGGCAAATTTTCTAGCAATGGTATTTATAAAACTTTGGAATTCGTACTGGATCCAGACAAACTGGGTCCGTCTAGTTAGACAAGAAACCTTTATCGTTTATTGATATTTTTTGTATAGTAATTGGTAGTGCAAATATCACCGAGTAATATCGACCTTGCGTATCTTGCTTTTTTTTGAAATAAATAAACTTTTTAAATTTTTTTTGTTTTCTTTTTGAATTCTTAACCACTTTTTGTGGCTTTTTGGTAGCCATGTCTTTCTTCTGTTCTCTTTCGGCTTTAAGGTTTTTTTGTCTTTTTTGATCCTAAAAGTGAGGCCCTTTGGTCCCAATTTTTGAACTATTTAATGTCCAAAATGTTTTTAGCTAAAACGTGGGAAAAGAAAAAATATGCGCAAAAGATTTTTAATTTACTTTTGTGTGTATATGTTTTTTTAGAAACTAAAATGCATAGGTCTAAATGGGTAAAATATCTGTGATATTAATGAGTTTATAATTTGTTATTCAATAATAGTTGAACTGTTTAAATATAAAGTTTATGATTCATGTTACATTTAATACTTATAATATGTATAAAGTTTATTCAGCTTAACTTATAAACGTAACTTAATTAACAAAGTCAATTTCACAATATATACTTATTTTTACACTCTTAAAACTTTTTTTAGATACAAAAGAAAATGCTATAAAAGCGAAAGTGGACAATTCTTTACAGGTTTGAAATTATTTATTTACATTCTGTTTTAAAAAAGTGCACAGCAAAAACACTTAGAATATTATCTAATTCTGCTATTAAGCGGATACCGTGTCGTCATAAACTGGATAAATTAGGTTTTAAACTTTAAAGACTAGTTTATACTTTGCTGAAAGTCTCCAAAGGACAATTTTGACAAAGTAAAATTGTCCTTTTCGACGTGTCCAAAACGCAAATTAAAATATTTCAAATTGTGTTTTGGACACGTTGGAATGTCTTTTGGACTTTTTTTCTTTTTTTCAACAAAATCATCGACAAAATCACCAAATTTTCGACTTAATCGCCGCCAACATAAACTATAATTCTATTAAATATCAACATAGCTATCAGAAATGACTGTAAAGGCTTAAAAAGAGCGCTTATTTAAGTCGGTTTTAAAACTTTTCTTGAATGCATCCAAAGAATAGACAGTTACTTAGACAGCAGTAGATTGTTCTAAGGTATAACTACCCTATTTGAGAAAGAAAATTTCCTTCAATTAATTCGACTTTCTTCAACAGTCAATTTGAAGGGATGGCCACGGGTGGGCTGCAGGTTAAACTTAAAAAATCATTGGCTTGCAAATTGTTTAAGCTATGTATAATTTTAAAGCATTCATATAAATTAGTTTTGTCTCTGCGGTCCTTTAATCTTTCTAAATCTAGGTAATCCAGCCTTTGTTCCTAACCAACAGGTAACAACTTGCATTTATAAAACAACCTCCTAGTGAAATTTTGTTGCACTTTTTCCAAAATGTTTATATCTTTTTGTAAATAAGGGTTCCAAACTGCACTAGCGTACTCCAGAATTAGTCTAACTACGACTTATACGTTCTGAGAAGTTTTTTTTCAGAGTTTGAGTTGAATGTTCTAAAAATGAGTGATATCACTCTTATTGCTTTTTGCTGTGATTTCACAGTGTTTAGAGAATTTCATATGATGAGATATATAAACACCTAGGTCACGCACCAATTCTGTAGTTGCAAGTACATTATTACCAAGCTTATATTTACAAATTAACTCTTTGCTATGATTTCGAATATGAAGAACTTCACATTTATAATCTGATAATTGCAATTGCCAGTCTTTTGACCAGTTGTATATTCTATCTAAATCTTCTTGAAGTTTTAAGTTTGAATGTGGTAGTCTTTAGATGAAGATTTTGCAAACAACTTTATATCATCTGCAAAGAGCTTAATTTGTGAGTACTTAACACAATTAACAATATCATTAATATATATAAGAAATAAAAATGGGCCCAAAACAGAACCCTGAGGAACTGAACTTACTGAATCTTTAATTACAACTTTAATATTCCGCCTAACTAAAAATTCTTTTATCCATTTTAAAAACTTACCCGAAACACCATATTTTTTTAGTTTATATAACAATTTTTGATGTGACATGGTGGCAAAGGCCTTGGCAAAATCTGAGTATATGACATCGATTAGAAGTTTATCTTTTAGTGACTGCGTCCACTCATTAAAAGTTTCCAACAGCTGTGTTATTGTAGAACTTTTTGCCTTAAAAGCGTGTTAAAATCTTGACGAAATGATATGGAAAAAGACAAGAAGTTTTTTTTAACAAGCTGCTTCATTAATTTACAAAAAAAAGATGTAAGTGAAATTAGACGATAATTTTCTTTTAGGCATTTGTAGCCTTTTTTAAACAGTAAATTTAATAAAGCTATTTCCCAATCAAGTGGTAATTGTCCAAAATCAAAAGACATCTAAAAGATGATTGCCAAAGGTTCAGCAATAACTTTAGCCAAGCGTTTTAAAAAGTAAACTGGAAAACAGTCAGGCGTTCGAGACAATTTGTTTGGGAGCTTTTTCAGGGCTTTAAATAATTTTTTTGTGCTAAATACCATGTTTTCAACCTTCCCTATATTTGGTGGATTGAAATTTGGTAAAGTATCACCATCGGTAAAAACGGAAGCAAAGTAATTTCCAAACAGTTTAACTTTTTCAAACCCTTCAGTTACAAAAGTCCCATCTTCTCTTTTAATTGGTGGGATAGTTTGTTTTGTTTTAATTTTACTATTAACAAACTTATAAAAATTTTTAAACCCCCTGAATTTAGAATTTTTGTTTTTTTATTAGTGTTAAAATCTCTAACTTTATTTTTGTATACTTTGCAAATTTTTTTGTACTCTGATCTTGATTTTTCATCAATATTACGCTTATGCCAAAGTTTTTTCCGTTGATTTTGTAGTTTTCTTATATGTATTCGATATTGTACAATTTTTTTCTTGTTTGCAAATAATTTTTTTCCAGGGACATGTCTCTTGATTCCTAACAACAAAATATCTTTGGATTTTTGTCAAGAATTTTCTACTGTGTCACATTCCTCAAATAAAATTTTCCAGTTGATTGTAAATAAGTACAAACTTAGCATATCATAATCTGCTTTGAATCTTACTCTTTAGGACTGTCAAATATTTGTCTAAAGGAGACTTTTGGATTGCCAAAAGACATTTTTACTTAGTTCAAAATTGTTTTATGGACACTTTGAACGAAGTATGAAGCAAGCTTTAATAGAAAACAAGAATCAGAAAAGAAACAATGATGCAAAACTGATTATTAATGTTATTCCTGGAAAGTTTTTTAAAATTTTCGAAAATTTTGGTGTGTGTGGAACAGCAAAAAACCATAATGCTAATACAAAAACTATTAATTCATCACATTATTAGCTAAAAATTGCTTAAAAATTAAAAAAAAATCAAAAAGTATGGCACAAGAATTTCTGGTTCTGTGCCTGATAAAAGTATTAATTTAATGCAAAGTACAAAATGGTTTTGTGAGAGAAATCAGTCATAACAAACATGATATTATTGTTTTTTCCTTGAAATATGACATTTTATCGTTCACTTTAAACAACCCGTTTACGTTGTCTTTTATTAAACAAATTATTTAAAACCTATGGATGACAAATCCTTATAGGTGTTGAGTGTTAAAGCGCAAAATGCAAATTTATCGCAAATTTAATGACTTTCAGTTTCTTTTGTCAAACGTGAAGTGCTAAAAATTAAAGATAACACCTGCATTAGGAACTTTTCCGGCTTTACGGCTTTAATTTAATTTTTTTAATTTCTTTTTTAATTTTTTTTACAGCTCAAAAATTACAGTACTAAAACTTAGGCTAAAAATAAAATATGTGCTAAAACCATGCCTAAAAATTACGGAAAATTGTTTAATTTATTGCATTTTTTGTTTCAAAATTTAGTTTAATAGGCAGGTGCAGAAATTCTCCATCATGTAAATGCGTTTTTAAAAATTGTTTTTTTTTTAAATTGTTAGGGTGTCTGACTTAATTTCGGCCAGGCCTTATTTTCAGCCACCAATTTAGGGTGTTAGAAAATTGGCTTATTTTTTAAAACGCAAAAAAACTAACACAAAATTAACTGGTTGAATGTTGAATAAAGTGTTTGTGCAAAGTTTTTTATTCGTGCTACTCTGCATTATTAACATTTTCATACAAAAAGTGAATTTTTTTGTGATTTTTTGGATTTTTGCTCTGTGTTTGAACTGCATCAAATTTAGAATGAAGCAATATATAAGCCTTAAATAGATTCTAATTAAGGCTTAAAATTGTTAATTTTCATGTTTTAATATTATCTTAAAAAGCACTTTGCAATACGTTTAATTAACTGTGCAAATTAAGATTCTGGTAATTTCGGCCACCTTGAAATTCACGTGAAAGAACCTGTTTAACACGATATGCACCATCATGTGTACGGGTGGGGTTATATAACCCATAATTACTATTTTGTATTAAGTCATGAATAGGCTGTAAAAAATTTCAAAAATAATATAGAAACACATCAAAAACGTCAGGTTATTTTCTTGGTGAAGAGATGCAGTTGTTTTGTGAACATGGTAAATATCAAAGTCAATGGGTTTTCCTCACCCAACTCACCACTTACCACGATATAGAGTACCAATGCTTCAAAAAGTTGTGTAAAGTAATTTAAAACACAGTAAAAAATAATTAAAGTATGTAACAAACAAATTGTTTAGGAATTTGGTTATAAAAACAAAAGTAAACCTACAGCCAAATGATTGGCTAAAGACAATTTTCGAGAAATTTTTAGTGCATATATAAAAAAATTTTGCCTCCGGCTGCTGGGGGGACACCCCCCAAACCACCCGGCCGCCTCGCGTCGGCGTGATGCTGCAACTACATTAAAAAACAAATTGTGTAGCTATTATAGATTATAAAATAGAAATAAAACTATGACCATTTAAATCGCTGGAGACTATTTTTAAGCAGTTTTTAGCGCAAATTTCAAAAAAATTTCGCCTCCGGCAGCTGGCAAAACCCCAAGCTGCCGCTTTGCGTCAGCTTGGTGCTACTATAAGAGTGAAAAATTGTATAGAAATTAGGTTATAAAAACAGAAATAAATCTGTGACCATTTGAATCGATGGAGACAATTTCTAAGCAGTTTTTAGTGCAGAATATGAGTGATTTCAGTCCCTCTTTCAGTCTCGTCATTCCAGTGCATTTCAGTCCCGCTTCGTTTCAGTCCCGGAAAAAATCACCGCGAGCTTCGTTTCAGTCGCGCTTCGTCTCAGTCCCGCTTCGTTTCAGTCCCGCTTCGTTTCAGTCCTGAAGAAAATACGTTCATCAACTTGTATCATATTCCTTCGTGTAGTCTTTTTGTGTAGAATATTTGCATAATTAAAAAAAAATCAATTTACTCGCCTAAAGTTTAAAGCCAGCTGTTATTTTTGTTTTCATTAAATGAGCGATTTCGAAATTATGTATAATAGCTTCAATTATGTTAAAAAATTATTCTATTGAAAAAATTAAAAAAATTGTTTTTTATGATCCTTTTTTGTTTAAAAAAATAATTTACAAAAATTTTTTTAAAAATTAATCTATGGAATTACTTTTCCATTATTCATAAAATTTATACAAAAAAGGACGGAGCTAAGGAGCTCATGGAAAGTCACTAAAGCCCAGGACATACTTTGTGTAAAGTGTCCAAATGACAGAAACAAAAAGTTCAATTTTGGGCAATCTGGCAGCGTTTTTTGCGTTTTTAAATCAATGAAAATGCATCTAAAACACCTAAAATTAGAGTTTTTGTTTGGTCCTTTGGGCACTTTGGAGGAAGTATGAACTTAATACTCAAAAAAAACTGACACGGACTGACATGGACAGACTGTAATTTATAAATTAAAAAAAGTAAGTTATATGAGTACTTTACGAATCGAATTTCCAAATCGGCCAAACATAAAACTTCACTTTAATACTCAGCCGTTCAGGCTAAAGCTTGGAAATGTTGTAGACTTGGTATCAAAAAGCAAAAATATAAAATTCAAATTAGACACTTTTTATAAAAAGAAGAAGTCGTTCTGATTGATATAGTAGTTTGTTTCGCGAAAGTCCTCCAATATTAGTAAAAAACGCAGTGTTTTATGAAATAAATCTTTGGTAGGATTAAAAGTTAAAATAGAGAAGAAGTATTATCAAAAATATATAATAAAAGAAAAATGAGACACTTAGAACAAACTGCTTGTAAAAAAGGTCCCATTTAAATGGGACCTGGTCCCAAATAAATGGGACCTTTTGATTTTGGTCCCATTTAAATGGGATCCCATTTAAATAAGTCTCATTTAAATGGGATCCCATTTAAATGGGATCCCATTTAAATAGGTCCCATTTAAATGGGACTTATTTAAATGGGATTCCATTTAAATGGGATCCCATTTAAATGGGACCTATTTAAATGGGATCCCATTTAAATGGGATCCCAATTAAATGGGACCTATTTAAATGGGATCCCATTCAAATGGGATCCCATTTAAATGGGACCTATTTAAATGGGATCCCATTTAAATGGGACCTATGAATAAAAAAAATTACAACAATTTTTTTATAAATACGCATCATTTTATATTGTTTTTACTTGAGCGGCAGTCTTGTGTGCGCAATAAAAAAAAATGGTTTTTAAGGGCTTTTTTTTAATCGTTTTCCGGTGAACGGCGGTCAGATATGCGTAAATAGATGTTTTTTAATTACGCACCATATTGATTTTTTATTTTTACAAGACAGTAAAATGACAAAATACAGAATTAAAAACAAAAATACAAACAGAAAATATAAGTGTTTGTCATTCAAAAACAGAACATTAATGAAAGTTTTTAGCAAAAAAAATCACTTACAAACAATCAACACAAAGTGCATAAATAACTTTTATTCGTTTTTTAAATAACCTAAAAATGATACCCGGCTTAAAAAACTGTTTTTAAAACAATGCAAAATATTCGTTTTATTCTTTAATTGAGTCAATATTGCAATTCATTCAGGTCAGTTAGGTTTATATTTCCTATAAGAAAATCTTAGAAGTAATTGTATCTAAGATTTTATTTTTATTGTTTTTTAATCAAATATTCACCTTTTTTCTAGTTTAGTTGCAGAGAGGAACACATCTAATAAAAACTCTCAAAAAAACTATTAGTGGCTAACAAATATCTCACATGAACAATACCTTCAAAGAAGACACAATACCAGCCAAAACGTTTTTGCTCAAATGCTTCATAAAATGAAAATCAATAGATTTTTGACCTAACACGGCTGACAAATAATTTTTCCCGAATTTTTTATATTCATTTTAGCTCATTTAGCCCAATCCGTTTTGTGGTTGAGGAGAAGGGTCCTCCCTTTTGGTGAAAATGCGTTGTCCAGCATAAAGATGCCCTTGTTATTTATTTTTAAAAAAATTCAACCCTTTTATGACATTCCTTGAAATTCAAGCTTTGCAATAATATTGTATTTAGCCCAATCTTTTTTGGGGTTAAGGAGAAAGGTCATTCCTCTTTTTAGTAAAAAAACGTTGTCCAGCATAAAGATGTCCATTTTCATTTTTCCAAAAACATGATATTCTGGTTTCACACTGGCGAATTACTCTTACCAATAAGTTTAAGCCAATTTGAAGACAAAAATTTTTTCAACTTTCAAAGTCCATAGGGCCCTGTTTTTGTGAAAATGTGTTGTCCAACCAAAAGATGTCCATGCAATTTTTTTAAAATTCAACCCTTTTGTGACATTCCCCTGTCTGTAAACTTTGCAATGATATCTCACTTAGCCCAAATTTATCCTTTAGTACCAAACTTAATACATACGACTTGTTTATTATGTTATAGATGCTGTGTATAAGTGTTTTTTGTACTTTATCATACATTTGATTCGAAATTATGCAAAGTTTATTCTAATAAATAGTTTACCACGCGTTGTAGAGATCCCTTCCGAGCTCTAGTTACCGCGCTATGCACGTTCCCAGAGCGATAATTGGTTGGCGGTCCTTTTCCTTCTCTTTTATCGGTTACCTCCGCCCATTTTTTGAATTTGAAACCTTGCTCTCACTCACACATACGACTACTGACTACCCAATACTTTAACATGTATTTGTTGGAGTATATAAATGCACGAATCTCTATTCCTGCTTATTATGAAATTTTATTACTAACGAATACGTTAGTAAATTGAACAATACATAATATCATACATAAAAGCAAGCTAATCACACATTACTGATCGCCGTTTGTGCTATCAGTATATAACACAAACGACACAAACAAACAAACATAAGCAACACAAACGGTGCTTATCGTAAAATTGATTACCGTTTGTGTTTTCAATTCAAATTTGTTTACCGTTTGTTGTAAGCAAAAAATGAAATTTAATTGATATCCGTTTGAGTTATCAATTTATTGTTTACCGTTTGTGTTAAACAAAAATTAAATCTTTAAAATTAAGATTAAAAACTATTCATAACAAAGATTAGCTTAAGTGTTAAATATTAGTAACTTGTGCCTGAAGAAGACTAAGGTCAAAACAAAACTGCTGAAAGCCTTAAGTTTTTTAAAAAAAATTTTCGAACTTAGGACATTTATAGTTTTTTTGTCGCACTTTATGCTCCTATGAGCAAAGGTATCTTAAAAATGACTAACACACCGTTCAAAGGTTTTAGAATTACGCTTTTTTCATCCGTCGATGATTTACAAAGTAATTTCCCAGAACCTTTAAACCCAGATTCCTACACTATCATTCCTCAAACGAAACATTTTAGAGGAGGAGTCTTACTAAATAGCGGTCAAAACTTGCTAAAAAATCAAGTTTGTTTGGCAAAATCACCTGATACTGGCTGCCCTAGGAATTCCGTAGCAGCTACTTTGTCTCAAAATAATAACCGAATTATATCTAGCTTGTTGCCAGTGATTTTGCATAATTCGAACACTGGTATCCCAGCCGCTGTGTCGTTAGGTTTACCAAAACTTAACACCCTCTAAATTTTGCACTTTATGCTCCTATGAGCGATGAATTATAATATTTTTTTTTCTTGTGGGAGGTAGATAGTATCTAGCTGTATAAGACTTAATTGGTGTTTTTTTTTTGGAATTTTCCGGAAGATATTATGCATAAAATCCACAAAAATGACTAACGACACCGTTTAAAGGTTTTAGAGTTACGCTTTTTTCATCAGTCGATGATTTACAAAGTAATTTTCCAAAACCTTTTTAATACCCACTTTTGTTTTCCTACACTATCATTCCTCAAACGAAACATTTTAGATGAAGAGTATTACTAAATAGCGGTCAAAACTTGCTAAAAAATCAAGTCTGTTTGGGAACCTCTCTTAATACTAGCTGTTCTATGAATTCTGTAGCAGCTACCTTTTTTCTAAATAATAACCAAATTATATCTAGTTTGTTGCCAGTAATTTCGCATAATTCGGACACTGGTATCCCAGCCGCTGTGTCGTTAGGTTTACCAAAACTTAACACCCCCCTAAATCATTTTGGTGGTTGGGGAGGAAGGTCGTTCCTCTTTTTAGTGAAAAAACGTTGTCCAGCATTAAGATGTCCATGTTAATTTTACCAAAAACATGACATTTTGGTTTTTTGTTGAATAATTATTCTTATCAATAAGTTTGAGCCGATTCAAAGACAAAAAATTTTCACTTTCCAAAATCCATAGGTTTCCCCTTTTTGTTAAAATGTTTGTCCAGGCTAAAGATGTCCATGCAAATTTTTTTTCAAATTTCAACCTCTTTATGACATTCTCCGGACCGTAAGCTACATATGTTTAAACGTATGTACATAGGTACATACGTATGTTCAAAACTTTGCCGACATTGTACATTCATTTTTATAGTTAAAACGGTAAATGTAAATCTATATCGTCAGGGTATGTGTTAAGTCTTTTCCTGCTTAAGTTTTGAAAATCAGATTCAGTTGGGGCAACAATACAAACACGGTTTAGAATATCTGTAAAGTAAAAAGCAAGAAAGAATTCGGGCCATTATGAGTGGCTTATTGACTCAATTTTTAAAAAAAACTGGGAATGGGAATAATATAAACAAAAAAATGAAGAGAAAAAAAACGGAATGAGGAGGAAACAGAGAATAAATTGGATGACAATTGAATTTCCAATCTATATTATCTAATAATGATTAAACCGTTGTTTTTTTAAACCGATTGCCAAATT